>OX030952.1:82397521-82649324 GCA_943735915.1 Pherbina coryleti | reverse complement strand
AAACACTTTACACAGAAAGTAGAGTGACGAAATGTTGGAAATGTTTTTTCAAGCTGGCACATTATTAACAAATATAAACGAACATGGGATAATCTAAATAAATTATAACAAGTTAAAAAAAATTATGACTTTTTAAAGGATTTTGTAGGCTAAGATATATGTCGCCTTTGTTGGAATTGCATCATCGTCGTCATATCGCTCGTTTTCTACAATAACGTTACAACTCAAAAAACTAGATTTTTCAGGAGAAGCATTTTAAGTTTTGAACACACAAAGGAAATTAAATTACCATTATCAATATATGGACAAAACATCAAAAATACAAGTACTACTGTAATGTACATGGTTTAATCCATACAAAGTGACAAAAGAAACTGGATATTATCGATATATAATACGATCTAATCGGAAATAAGTATATTGAGGTGAATGAATCACATATTCTACTCTCCTGCAAAAATTAAAGATGATATCGTTACCAAAATTGTACACAGTATAGATAATGGTAACACGACTGCTGATGTGTAATTTACTCAATTTTTATGTTTTTTTGGATTGTAACGTTATTGAAGAAAACGAGCGATATGTCGAAGAAGATATACAAGTATATACCTAAGCCATATCCAACTAGGCCATGGCCTTAGAATTTTTAGTCTGCCTTTGAAATTTTTTACACAAAAAAAAATGCATAAATCCTGTAATAACAACCTATAAGAACTTGGTATCTCTTTTTCAGCGCTTATTAAGCAGTATAACAGGGGGCTTAACAATTTTAAGCTCAGCTTAAATATATTTATGCTTCAATGCGAACTGCGTAGGTTTAAAATTACCTTTGTCACAAGGTTTGAAACATGTTTAACTCGGTTTTTATTTCAAGAATAAAAAATGTAAAAAAAATACAATAATGGCGCAATTCATTTGCATGAAACAAAAGATAAAGAGTAAATGTCAAAGTAAATATATAGCTGTCGAAAGTGAAGTGTTGCCACATATTTCTAACACTCCTTCTCAACACTTTACAATTCATATATAAAATAATTATGTATCTACATATTTAAAATAATCCCATTTGATTAGTAAATTTTAGATGTTTGATTTTTTGTAAGTTCTTAGTTAGTATATCTGACATCATTTCATTAGTTGATACATAATTCAAATTAATTTCATTCTTAGAATATAACTGCCGGATATGATGGTATCTAATGTCGATGTGCTTGCTGCGTGCATGGTACGTTGGATTTCTGACCAAACATTGAGCGCTGAGGTTGTCGTTGTTCAGCATTATAGGGCCTTTTTGCCCAAAATCCATCTCCGCCAACAGCTTACAAACATAGACAGCTTCTTTTGCCGCTGTCGACAAAGCAATATACTCAGCTTCGGTACTACTAAGAGCGACCACGCTCTGCTTTTTGGACTCCCAGGAAAACACAGCCCCTGCCGCTATGAATGCGAAACCCGAATAAGATTTTCGGTCGCTTGGGTCGCTACCCCAGTCAGCATCGACAAAACATTCGATCGACTTACCGGTTTGGTGGTAGTGCAATTTGTAATCAGCCGTCTTCTTCAAATAGCGAAGAATATGCTTGACCCCTGATTCATGCTCTGCATGTGGATCAGTGTTGCGCTGCGATAATTTTGATGTTGAATGACAAATATCGGGGCGCGTGGATATCGCCAGACACATCAAAGCTCCAACTATAGATTGGTACGATGTTTTGTCAACCTTTTTGCAATTTTGGTTTCTGCAGTCTATGACAAAACCGGCATCTAACGGTGTTGAAACATCTCTGCAACTCTCCATTTTGTATTCTTTGAGAAGTTTCAAAATATACTGCTTCTGGCACACTGTAATAGCACCAGTCTCTCCCACGCGTTCGATCTCCATACCCAGAAAGTGCCTCAGCTCTCCTCCGTCGACGACATCGAACTCTTTCGAAATTTCCTGCTTGATTTGCAACAATTCAGACTTACTTGAGCTCGCAATGATCAGGTCATCTACGTACACGGCTATTATGTTGAATACATTGTCATGGTTGTTTATGTAGACACATGGTTCGCTTGGGCATTGTGAAAATCCAAGATTTCTGAGTTCTGCGTCTAACATCGCATTCCATTCGCGACCGCTTTGTTTCAGCCCATACAGTGACTTGTTCAGCTTCAAAACTTGCTTCGGGTATTTACTGTTGATGAAACCTTCCGGTTGCTGCATGTAGATCTCGTCGTGTAGATCGCTGTTAATATATGCGGATGCAACATCCATTTGATGGAGGTAAAGTTTATGCTCCACAGCCAATGCTATTATCATTCGAATTGTAGCATACCTCACCACTGGTGAAAATGTCTCGAAATAATTTACGCCGTACCGTTGGCTACAGCCCTTAGCTACCAAGCGTGACTTGAAGCGCTGTATGCAACCATCCTTGTCGCGCTTAATCGTTAACACCCACTTGCAGCCGATAGCTTTGTGTCCATGCGGCAAGTCCGCTTAGCTCCATGTGTTGTTTTCCACTAATGTTGCATACTCCTCCTGCATGGATGCTCTCCACTGAGCAGAATTTGCACTACACAGAGCTTCTCTGACTGAACTTGGTGCTTCTGATGCATCTACACTCATTGCATTCAAATTTGTGTACTTTTTTCCAGAGCGCAATACTTTTTGCCGCCCAACACTAATATCCGCCACTCGTTCACTGCTACTCTCCTCATCGTCGCTGCTTGCATTTAGAGTCGTGGCGTCTTGACCGCTTTCATCGGTTACGTGGTCATCGCCATCGCCTCTTTGTTCGTCAACGCTCTTTTCATGTTCAGTATCCGCCGAGTTACCCTCATCAGCACCGGTAACAACATGATCATCTACCTCCGTTGGACATATGGGCCAAAAAACACTCCCCAAGTAATCAGCCGACTCATCAGCTTCACGCTCCAGGCCTCCATGTGGTTTTTGAATGAATATAACGTCACGACTTACGATGATTTTTCGAGTTTCTGAGTCAAAGAGTCTGTAACCTTTTGCCTCATCCGAGTACCCGATCATTATGCACTCCCTACCTTTTGGACGAAATTTTCTTGAATGCTTTTTATCAAGAGCAACAGCAATTGAACCGAAGATTTTTAGATGTGCAACAGTTGGCTTCGTTTCAAACCAGACTTCATACGGCGTCTTGTCGACGAGAATTTTTGTTTTTGTTCTGTTGCGTAGATATGCAGCAGTCCTTACCGCCTCTGCCCAAAAATATTCGTCGAGCTTTGCATGTACGAGCATCGCCCTGGCCATTTCTACTAAGGTTCTATTGGCACGCTCCGCGATGCCGTTCTGTTGCGGCGTATATGGCACGGTCAACTGTCTTTTTATTCCATGCTCTTTAAGAAAATTTTCAAACCCGCCGGAGACATACTCATGGCCATTATCACTTCTTAAAACTTTAATTTTGCGTCCGGTTTGTTTTTCAGCCACAGCTTTGAAGTTCTTAAATGCATCAAACACGGCATCTTTTGATTTTAAAAATAAACAGTCATGTATAGCGACTTGTCGTCTATAAACGTAGCAAAGTAACGTGAACCGCCGATCGAACTTTTATTTATTGGACCGCAAACGTCACTATGCACCACGTCGAGAATATCTTTTGCTCGAGTCTCGGACGCGTGCGGAAATGGTTTTGTACTTATTTTGCTTTTTGCACACATTTTGCACAATATTTCATTTGGCAAAGTATCTATTTTCATACCACGCACAGATTGTTTTGTCGACATTTCTTTCAAACATTTAAAATGTACGTGTCCATATCGATTATGCCACTTCATCGCGTTATCAAATATATCTTTCTGCACACTCGCGTTCAAACATTTGTTTTTACAATTTTCAAACAAAAATAATCCATTGTTATTATATGCTTTTAAAATGGTAAGACTGTTTCTGTTTTTTATTTGTACACCATCGTTGTCAAAAATTACTGTGTTTCCACTTTCAATTGCTTTACTAACCGAAATAAAATTTGTTTTTAATACTGGAGCATACAAAACGTTTTTTAAAGTAACTACTGTGCCGCCAACGTCGACATCACCACGACCGACTGCATAAATGCACTCATTGCCCGCGAGCAGAATTTTTTCGTTTGTTTCTTCAAAATTCGTAAACAAACTTTTGTCACAGCACAAGTGGGACGTCGCGCCGCTGTCCACAGACCAAACGCGTTTTGACATTTCCATATCTTTTGTTGCAGCGAGAGCCATAAAGCACGAGCGCTCACTTTTGTTTTCTCGCTTACAATCATTTCTTTTCACTTCTGTGCACTTTGCGGCGAAATGACCGCGTCGACCACAATTGAAACATTTGCCATTTCGTTTTTTCTTACATGCACTATTTGCAAAGCCTGCTTTGGTTTTATGGAAATTTCCAGTTGCATCTGCGCGAATTTGCATAAATGTTTCTGGCGCGTTTTCAAACTTTGTTTCACTTTCATGTTGTCGCGCACCCTCTTCCAACAATTTAACTTTTAGGTTATTAAACGTGGGCAACGAATCCCGCGTTTCTATTGATACCACGAAATGTTCAAATTGTCTAGGCAAACTCGACAGCAAAATGATAACTAGTAGCTCGTCTTCTAGCTTAACTTCGATTTCTGCTAAGCTTTCTACAATTTTACAAAATTCATTCAAATGGTCCTGTACCCTAGCACCGTCTGCCATTTTTTGGTACAAAAGCTGTCGGAACAAATGAATTTTGCGCGCCGGCCCTTTTGGCTGGTGAATATCATTTAAAGTTTCCCAAGCTTGCTTTGAAGTTTTGCACTTTTTAATATTATTTATTTGTGTCGGTTTCACGCACAGTAATATTGACGCGAGGGCTTTCTCGTCTTTCGAATCAAAAACAGTCTTTACAGCAGCGGTGGCTGCTTCATCTTTTATTAGTTTACCGCCAACCACGTCCCACAAATCGGAATGAATTAACACGCTCCGCATTTGGACCGACCATGACGCGTAGTTGGTGTCATCCAACTTTTCAATATTGATGAATGAAGAACGAACTCATATTAATCTTTATTTTAAGTTTCGACACACGAAAAACTATCGTGGTGACTTCTTTACGACAAACGCACTTTTCTTTTAAATAAAACTTTGCAAAAATACCGGCAGAACGACACACGTCCTGGGCCCATAACCTGTTTAACTCGGTTTTTATTTCAAGAATAAAAAATGTAAAAAAAATACAGTAATGGCGCAATTCATTTGCAGGAAACAAAAGATAAAGAGTAAATGTCAAAGTAAATATATAGCTGTCGAAAGTGAAGTGTTGCCACATATTTCTAACAAAACATAACATGTCATTTTTCATATGATATGACATGACACATGACATACCATATGACATACTGTTGTAAGACATGACTTAAGACATGACATAAGACATGACATATGACATGACATATGACATGAAATGACATATGATAATACATGCCATATGACATGACGGCGGGGTGCAATAAGGCCAACGGCAATAATGCCGAATTGGCTTTATTTCCTTTTCAAAGGGAAATAAGGCTGAAATTGTGAATTCGGTTTTATATCCATTTGAAAAGGAAATAAGGCCTAAAAAACAATTCAGCAAAATGGTAATGAGGCCAAAAAATAATTTTTGCAGATTAAACATTATGGAACAACTCCCATGGAACAACTTGCATGAAGAATGTTTAAAGGAGCAGAACTCTGAAATGGGTTGACCGATTTTAATATTTTTTTTTCTAAACTGTTCTACTGATCTTAAATTAGGTGCCTGCGAAGCCCAAATTTGGAAATTCTGTTTAGTTTAGAAATTTATTGAAAAAAATATTTCCATATTTTTCTTTGTTGATACATATTCGCTTCATTCAGTTTGCTGCTTGACTGCTTCTGTATGTATACGTCGTTCGCTTCGCTCGCTCGCTATAAATAACCGAACAGCATGGAACAACAACAACAACAAAAACATTAAAGCAAATGTTGTTCGCTGCAACAGCTGTTTATTACTAACTAAAATAAATAACTGCTATGCTGAAGTTTGTAAATGGATGCAAATACATTCAAATTAAATTGTTTAATGTTTTTACTTTCATGTGCTGGTAAACCCTGTAAAATAAAATAAATTTGCAATTTTTTTTAATTTTTTATTATTTGGTGACTGGTAAGCTTATTAACTTTCATTGCTTCCCCTAAGAATGTGCTGATTTTAACACCAACTCATCAAACCATTATCAGATTCTATCAATTCATGACTATATCTTATGGTGTTTTCGTTTCTACCAGAAAATGTTACCTTTTCATTGCCCTCTTCTTTTTTCGTGTTCGATTGTTAAATAAGTGCAAACGGGTGAAAAAGATCTGTGTTCGTTTCTTAAAATGTTACATTTATATAGGGCAAAAATGGCACATCTTGCCCTGCGAAATTTTTTGAGGGGAGAATGTTGCCCTGAAAATCAGCTGATTGCTTTAAACGAAAATATTATGAAATGCGTGTGTTAGACAAGGTTAAATATATGCATTCATAATTTGACACTTAAACAATATTTTTAATAAAGCAAATTTTTTATTTTTGGCGCACAAAAATATATCAGCTGATTGAGTAAGCAGGGTAGTGTTTTGTGTTCAAAACCTGCACTTTTTGAGGGTTGAGTGCAACACTTGAAAAATATTGCACTGTGGTAGGGCAATTTTTTTGTAGAAACGAAAACACCAATAGATTTAAATTCAAATAATTAACAAAAAAAACCAATAAATGTTATAAAATCGTCTTTAGCAGTTTTAATAAAATGAATTTTTTCGACAATATTTGGAAATAATTCTAAGCCTCCATTCCTATCCATGTTGCGATCAGTATCACGATATTCTAATTTGTAGGTCCTAGGATCTAGGATATTGTGATATTGATCGCGACATGAATTGAAATATAGACTTAGAAATGTTTCTAAATATTGTCAACATTTAGTTCATTAAAACTCCACTAGACGGTTTCGTATATTCAGAAGCATCAAGAGGGAGCACTCAGCATTTGAATAGAGATGAAAGTCGAGTCTTGGTTTTTGTTCACATTGCTTTAAACAACAATTTAACACAACAATTAGCAATACTAAATTAAATAAGGAAAGTGTTCGTAATGAACCAGATAATGAGTCGAATTGGACAGAACAACAAAATTTCAGGGAATGTTTATTAAGAGTATCATTAGAAGAACTGTCTACAAATCAAATTTTTAATCAACAATCAGCGTTCATCTTTTTTTTACACTGGACCCCCGGTAATCCGGCCCATGCAAATTCGGCACCCCCTGTAATCCAATATTTCCATTATTATTGAATATTTTTTTGACAATCTTCGCTAATGTAGATAATGCATTATTGAACAGGTTACTTACTTGTACTTGTATTGATTGATATATATTATGATTTTATTCATAATTTTTGATTATTTTAATATGTACATTTATTTGTACACAATTATTTCCTAATGTAAAGTTATTATTTTTTGTAAGTTCTATAGCATTAATAACGTCAATTTTATAATAAAACGTAAGCTTTCTATTGTGTTGTTTAATTTACTTAATTTGACACACATAATGGAGTATGATTTGTACTTCAGAGTATAACATACATAACCTTATCATTTTTTTTAAGCTTTGAACCAAGGTTTTAGGTGTAATACCTATACAGTCAAGTCTGCTTTGGTTCGAAATGGGGTGGTAGATTAGTGTGAGCGAAGGGTGCATCAATTCAATTCAATTCAATTCAAGTAATAAGGCATCCTCATCCACAAACTACGACTCCAAGTCGTAAATATTGATGAGTTTTCAATTTCATCTGATTACTTAATGAAAGAAAATTGCAAACGCGAAAGGTCAAAGCGTAGGATCATGTCCTAGCTGGGATTCGAACCCGGGACCTCTGGGGTGGCAGTTGATCACGTTTGACGCACATTTACCGCATTTGTTACCATTTGCGTTATCAATGTTACCATTTGTCAATTTTCTTTCATTAAGTAATCAGCTGAAATTGAAAACTCATCAATATTTACGACTTGGAGTCGTAGTTTGTGGATGAGGATGCCTTATTACTTGAATTGAATTGAATTGAATTGATGCACCCTTCGCTCACACTAATCTACCACCCCATTTCGAACCAAAGCAGACTTGACTGTATAGGTATTACACCTAAAACCTTGGTTCAAAGCTTAAAAAAAAATCATGTCCTAGCTGGGATTCGAACCCGGGACCTCTGGGGTGGCAGTTGATCACGTTTGACGCACATTTACCGCATTTGTTACCATTTGCGTTATCAATGTTACCATTTGTCACTTTGTGGCCAAATTGTATGTAAACGGTAAACTTCCGGTACATTTTTAAAACACATTTTTGAAAATTTTTAACGTGAATAATCACAAAAAGCGCTGAAATTGAAGAATACAACATTAAGAAGCTAAAAAATGTTGGCAATGCTGTGACAATCATCAATGCTTTACACACCCACGCGCGTTGTCAGACTCCTTCGACGATGCAAGAGGTTTAAGCCAAAAATTGAGACTTAAATTAATGAGTCAAAATCTTTTTCTATTAGTAGGACTGTGCAATGGGCCACAGGTGAGGTTGTTGAAATTTTCTAAAGGGTGATTTTTTTGAGGTTATGATTTTCATTTATTAGTATTTGACAGATCACGTGGGATTTCAGACATGGTGTCAAAGAGAAAGATGCTCAGTATGCTTTGACATTTCATCATGAATAGACTTACTAACGAGCAACGCTTGCAAATCATTGAATTTTATTACCAAAATCAGTGTTCGGTTCGAAATGTGTTTCGCGCTTTACGTCCGATTTATGGTCTACATAATCGACCAAGTGAGCAAACAATTAATGCGATTGTGACCAAGTTTCGCACTCAGTTTACTTTATTGGACATTAAACCAACCACACGAATGCGTACAGTGCGTACAGAAGAGAATATTGCGTCTGTTTCTGAGAGTGTTGCTGAAGACCGTGAAATGTCGATTCGTCGCCGTTCGCAGCAATTGGGTTTGTGTTATTCGACCACATGGAAGGTTTTACGCAAAGATCTTGGTGTAAAACCGTATAAAATACAGCTCGTGCAAGAACTGAAGCCGAACGATCTGCCACAACGTCGAATTTTCAGTGAATGGGCCCTAGAAAAGTTGGCAGAAAATCCGCTTTTTTATCGACAAATTTTGTTCAGCGATGAGGCTCATTTCTGGTTGAATGGCTACGTAAATAAGCAAAATTGCCGCATTTGGAGTGAAGAGCAACCAGAAGCCGTTCAAGAACTGGCCATGCATCCCGAAAAATGCACTGTTTGGTGTGGTTTGTACGCTGGTGGAATCATTGGACCGTATTTTTTCAAAGATGCTGTTGGACGCAACGTTACGGTGAATGGTGATCGCTATCGTTCGATGCTAACAAACTTTTTGTTGCCAAAAATGGAAGAACTGAACTTGGTTGACATGTGGTTTCAACAAGATGGCGCTACATGCCACACATCTCGCGATTCTATGGCCATTTTGAGGGAAAACTTCGGAGAACAATTAATCTCAAGAAATGGACCGGTAAGTTGGCCACCAAGATCATGCGATTTGACGCCTTTAGACTATTTTTTGTGGGGCTACGTCAAGTCTAAAGTCTACAGAAATAAGCCAGCAACTATTCCAGCTTTGGAAGACAACATTTCCGAAGAAATTCGGGCTATTCCGGCCGAAATGCTCGAAAAAGTTGCCCAAAATTGGACTTTCCGAATGGACCACCTAAGACGCAGCCGCGGTCAACATTTAAATGAAATTATCTTCAAAAAGTAAATGTCATGGACCAATCTAACGTTTCAAATAAAGAACCGATGAGATTTTGCAAATTTTATGCGTTTTTTTTAAAAAAAAAGTTATCAGGCACTTAAAAAATCACTCTTTATAACAATTGCGAAAGTGGCCGATTTATAGAGGCATTTCCTTTGTGCATTATGATCAAGTTTCCCAATTATTCTGGACCAAAATACAACAATTTAAATGTTCTACTTATTTATTCCGTAGTGGTATCATTCAAAAAAGGATCAACCAATTTTACTCGCAAGAAATTTTCACTATAACTTGCTTATGCCATTAATATTAAAAATTGCAAAGATTAATTCTCAATCAAGCAGTTTTCGATATAAAAGAATGGGAATTTAGGTTATATTCCTTATGATAGGCTATTCCTTATGATAAGAAAATAAATAAAAACAAAGGATTGGTTCAAAAAACGCCAAGAATACAATAAAATATTGTATTTCAACTAAAATATATTAACATTTTTTTTGTAATTGAATGTTTGAGATCTGGTCATTTTATTAACAAAAAGTAGAATCCCCATTTAATTGAAATAACAAAACCTATTTAATATCTTTGCTTATATAGTTTTTAGAAAAATCTATTGGAGCTAGCAACTCAACTAAATTGCCTCCACAACGTACCAATTTATGTGGCTAGCTAGCAAACGCGTAAGTGTTTGCTAAGCGACTGCTATGACCTAGTTTTTTATTATTATTTTATTATTTAACAGACACCCTGTAGTCTGTTGTTTGAAAAGTAACTGGACTCAGCGTAGGTACTCAATTTGCAAGAGAACAGTTACCACTGTCAACCTCAATGTGCTTGTTTTCGTATCAACGCAAATTAATAATTATTAGTAGAAGTTCAATAGTGAAGGTGAAGAAGTTTTGATATTATTAGGAACTAGCCTTTTCCCGGCGCGCGTTGCTGCACCCTGCAACTATATGGGAACATAATAGGTGTATTCAAAACTTTTCTTAGACTCATAGTTTGACACCACTGTTATTTTCCACTGCCAAATAGTAACTCCATTTTGAGTTTGTATGTAAGTATTGCTATTTTTGCTTTCAAAGCTATTCGATAATACAAATTTTAACTGTATGGGCGGAGCCACAACCTCTTATATAATGCTCATCCCAGTTTTCTAGTAGATGGACATTACCCAGTTTTAGTACAGTTGCCGACAGTGAGCATACAAACTAAATTACAAAAATGTAGCCAAATCGACGGGAACCATAGGAAATATAGCATTTTTATTGATTTGTGGGTGGTAAAAGGGGGTGTGATAGAAATTTAAGCCATCTTGTACTTGAAAAAAATGTGCTGCCAAAATTTCAGCTCTATCGACTCAGTAATTGTGAAGTTTCCAGCCATCACACAGACAGCGTTTTGCTTTTTGTAAATATATTTTGGATAAAGATTATTGGTTACAACTTTTTATTGGTAAGAGATACTAAGATAATTTTTTCTAATAAATTAATTCCTTAGCTTTAATATTTTTACAAAAATATAAAAACACAATATTGGAAAAAAAATTTTCTTCGAAAAAATCAAGGGATGGGCCTTGCTTTTTGAATCACAAAAATGGTTTTTAATTTTTGCGTAAAATTAAAATAACTTTTGTTTACAAATGTTATAACTTTTAAATAGAGTTGACAATTTGTGAATTTGAATTTAAATTAGTTTCACAACAAAAACAAATTTTGAGCCTTTTTTTGAGGAAAAATCCAAAATTTTAGACCTTTTTTGAAAAAAAAAAATTTAATATACATATACTTACCTAACGGTATTTTTGTAAAAAGGTTTTCATAGTACTTTGATGAAGCTTTAAGACAAAAAAAATTTAACAAAATGTATACAAATGCAGCGGAGATATATGAATCGAAAGTCACAAAATTAAATTTCTGACTGTTTTTTTCTCATTATTAAGAAACGATGTTGCATTAAATATATCTTTGTAGTAAAATTTTTCATAGTTTTCAAGATATGTTCATGTTTTTGATGTCAAAATAACGGAAATTTTTTAATTTTACTAAATTTAAGAAATATTTTATATTTTGTAAATATTTTCACATGTAACCTAAGAAAACAACTAAAAATATGCGATTTTGTAAAAAATTTGTACTACAGCACCATCTGGTGTCCAAGGTGGGTCAAAAAAGATAGTGCTGAAAAGCTCATCGTACCTGAAAACTACTATATACCAATTTTTATTCTAATCGCATGAGCGGTTTGGGAGTTTTAGGTGGTTTCGTAAAAAATTTGTACTAAAGCGCCCTCTGGTGTTCAAGATAGGTCAAAAACGATAGCAGCAGAACACTCAACATACATGAAACCCACTGTATACCACTTTTCATTCTAATCGCATTAGCAGTTTATGAGTTTTAGGCAGTTTTGTAAAAAATTTGTACTACAGCGCCCTCTGGTGTTCAAGGTGGATCAAAATTGATAGCCCACAAACACGCACCGTACCAAAAAACTTCTATACACAAATTTGCATGCTAATCGGATGAGTAGTTTAGGAGTCTATTGCGACCTTACAAACATAAGCTCCTTTTTTATATATATAGACTAGCCTTTTCCCGGCGCGCGTTGCTGCACCCGGCAACTATATGGGAACATAATAGGTGTATTCAAAACTTTTCTTAGACTCTTCTTAGACTCACAGTTTGACACCACTGTTATTTTCCACTGCCCGTTACAGTTTCCCAGCATCAGGAGATCACCAAATAGTAACTCCATTTTGAGTTTGTATGTAAGTATTGCTACTTTTAGTTTCAAAGCGATTCGATAATACAAATTTTAACTGTATGGGCGGAGCCACACCCTCTTATATAATGCTCATCCCAGTTTTCTAGTAGATGGACATTACCCTGATTTAGTACAGTTGCCGACAGTAAGCATACAGACTAAATTACCAAAATGTAGCCCAATCGACGAAAACTGTAGGAAATATAGCATTTTTATTGATTTGTGGGTGGTAAAAGGGGGTGTGACAGAAATTTAAGCCATCTCGTACTTGAAAAAAATGTACTGCCAAAATTTCAGCTCTATCGGCTGAGTAATTTTGAAGTTTCCAACCATCACACAGACAGCGTTTAGCTTTTTGCATATATATTTTGGATAAAGATTATTGGTTATAACTTTTGATTGGTTAGAGATAATAAGATAATTTTTTCTAATAAATTAATTTCTTAGCTTTTATATTTTTACAAAAATATAAAAACACAATATTGGAAAAAAAAATTTTCTTCGAAAAAATCAAGGGATGGGCCTTGCTTTTTGAATCACAAAAATGGTTTTTAATTTTTTCGTAAAATTGAAATAACTTTTGCTTATAGATGTTATAACTTTTAAATAGAATTGACAATTTGTGAATTTGAATTTAAATTAGTTTTACAACAAAAACAAATTTTGAGCCTTTTTTTGAGGAAAAATCCTAAATTTTAGACCTTTTTTGAAAAAAAAATTAAATATATATATACTCAATTAACGGTATTTTTACAATAAGGTTTTCATAGTACTTTGATGAAGCTTTAAGACAAAAAAAAATTTAACAAAATGTATACAAATGCAGGGGAGATATTTGAATCGAAAGTCACAAAGTTAAATTTCTGAATGTTTTTTTGTCATTATTAAGCAACGATGTTGCATTAAATAAATCGTTGTGGTAAAATTTTTCATAGTTTTCAAGATATGTTCATGTTTTTGATGTCAAAATAACGGAAATTTTTTTAATTTTACTAAATTTAAAAAATATTTAATATTTTGTAAATATCTGAATATGTAACCTAAGAAAACAACTAAAAATATGCGATTTTGTAAAAAATTTGTACTACAGCACCATCTGGTGTCCAAGGTGGGTCAAAGAAGATAGTGCTAAAAAACTCATCGTATCTGAAAACTACTATATACCAACTTTTATTCTAATCGCATTAGCGGTTTGGGAGTTTTAGGTGGTTTTGTAAAAAATTTGTACTATAGCGCCCTCTGGTGTTCAAGATAGGTCAAAAACGATAGCAGCAGAACACTCAACGTACATGAAACTCACTGTATACCACTTTTCATTCTAATCGCATTAGCAGTTTATGAGTTTTAGGCAGTTTTGTAAAAAATTTGTACTACAGCACCATCTGGTGTCCAAGGTGGGTCAAAGAAGATAGTGCTAAAAAACTCATCGTACCTGAAAACTACTATATACCAACTTTTATTCTAATCGCATTAGCGGTTTGGGAGTTTTAGGTGGTTTTGTAAAAAATTTGTACTATAGCGCCCTCTGGTGTTCAAGATAGGTCAAAAACGATAGCAGCAGAACACTCAAAGTACATGAAACTCACTGTATACCACTTTTCATTCTAATCGCATTAGCAGTTTATGAGTTTTAGGTAGTTTTGTAAAAAATTTGTACTACAGCGCCCTCTGGTGTTCAAGGTGGCTCAAAATTGATAGTCCACGAACACGCACCGTACCAAAAAACTTCTATACACAAATTTTCATGCTAATCGGATGAGTAGTTTAGGAGTCTATTGCGGCCTTACAAACATAAGTTCCTTTTTTATATATATAACTAGCCTTTTCCCGGCGCGCGTTGCTGCACCCGGCAACTATATGGGAACATAATAGGTGTATTCAAAACTTTTCTTAGACTCTTCTTAGACTCACAGTTTGACACCACTGTTATTTTCCACTGCCCGTTACAGTTTCCCAGCATCAGGAGATCACCAAATAGTAACTCCATTTTGAGTTTGTATGTAAGTATTGCTACTTTTAGTTTCAAAGCGATTCGATAATACAAATTTTAACTGTATGGGCGGAGCCACACCCTCTTATATAATGCTCATCCCAGTTTTCTAGTAGATGGACATTACCCTGATTTAGTACAGTTGCCGACAGTAAGCATACAGACTAAATTACCAAAATGTAGCCCAATCGACGAAAACTGTAGGAAATATAGCATTTTTATTGATTTGTGGGTGGTAAAAGGGGGTGTGACAGAAATTTAAGCCATCTCGTACTTGAAAAAAATGTACTGCCAAAATTTCAGCTCTATCGGCTGAGTAATTTTGAAGTTTCCAACCATCACACAGACAGCGTTTAGCTTTTTGCATATATATTTTGGATAAAGATTATTGGTTATAACTTTTGATTGGTTAGAGATAATAAGATAATTTTTTCTAATAAATTAATTTCTTAGCTTTTATATTTTTACAAAAATATAAAAACACAATATTGGAAAAAAAAATTTTCTTCGAAAAAATCAAGGGATGGGCCTTGCTTTTTGAATCACAAAAATGGTTTTTAATTTTTTCGTAAAATTGAAATAACTTTTGCTTATAGATGTTATAACTTTTAAATAGAATTGACAATTTGTGAATTTGAATTTAAATTAGTTTTACAACAAAAACAAATTTTGAGCCTTTTTTTGAGGAAAAATCCTAAATTTTAGACCTTTTTTGAAAAAAAAATTAAATATATATATACTCAATTAACGGTATTTTTACAATAAGGTTTTCATAGTACTTTGATGAAGCTTTAAGACAAAAAAAAATTTAACAAAATGTATACAAATGCAGGGGAGATATTTGAATCGAAAGTCACAAAGTTAAATTTCTGAATGTTTTTTTGTCATTATTAAGCAACGATGTTGCATTAAATAAATCGTTGTGGTAAAATTTTTCATAGTTTTCAAGATATGTTCATGTTTTTGATGTCAAAATAACGGAAATTTTTTTAATTTTACTAAATTTAAAAAATATTTAATATTTTGTAAATATCTGAATATGTAACCTAAGAAAACAACTAAAAATATGCGATTTTGTAAAAAATTTGTACTACAGCACCATCTGGTGTCCAAGGTGGGTCAAAGAAGATAGTGCTAAAAAACTCATCGTATCTGAAAACTACTATATACCAACTTTTATTCTAATCGCATTAGCGGTTTGGGAGTTTTAGGTGGTTTTGTAAAAAATTTGTACTATAGCGCCCTCTGGTGTTCAAGATAGGTCAAAAACGATAGCAGCAGAACACTCAACGTACATGAAACTCACTGTATACCACTTTTCATTCTAATCGCATTAGCAGTTTATGAGTTTTAGGCAGTTTTGTAAAAAATTTGTACTACAGCACCATCTGGTGTCCAAGGTGGGTCAAAGAAGATAGTGCTAAAAAACTCATCGTACCTGAAAACTACTATATACCAACTTTTATTCTAATCGCATTAGCGGTTTGGGAGTTTTAGGTGGTTTTGTAAAAAATTTGTACTATAGCGCCCTCTGGTGTTCAAGATAGGTCAAAAACGATAGCAGCAGAACACTCAAAGTACATGAAACTCACTGTATACCACTTTTCATTCTAATCGCATTAGCAGTTTATGAGTTTTAGGTAGTTTTGTAAAAAATTTGTACTACAGCGCCCTCTGGTGTTCAAGGTGGCTCAAAATTGATAGTCCACGAACACGTACCGTACCAAAAAACTTCTATACACAAATTTTCATGCTAATCGGATGAGTAGTTTAGGAGTCTATTGCGGCCTTACAAACATAAGTTCCTTTTTTATATATATAATAATATACATACATATATAAGAATAGATAGATAAGCAAGCAGACCGGAAATGATATGGATATAGATTATTGGCTATAACTTTTGATTGGTAAGAGATACTGAGATAATTTTTTTTAATAAATTATTATTTTAGCTTTTAAATTTATTCAAAAATATGAAACCACAATATTGGAAAAAAAAAAATTTCTTCAAAAAAATCAAGGGGTTGGCCTTGTTTTTTGAATCACAAAAATGGTTTTTAATTTTTGCGTAAAATTGAAACAACTTTTACTTACAAATGTTATAACTTTTAAATAGAGTGAAAAGTTTGTGAATTTGAGTTTAAATTATTTTTACAACAAAAATAATTTTTCAGTCTGTTTTTGAGGAAAACTCCAATATTTCAGACCTTTTTTGAAAAAAACATTTAAAATATATTTACTCCACTAACGGTATTTTTGCAATAAGGTTTTCATAGTATTTTGATGAAGCTTTAAGACAAAAAAAAATTTAACACAATATATAAAAAAGCAGCGGAGATATTTGAATCGAAAGTCACAAAATTAAATTTCTGATTGTTTTTTTCTCATTTTTGAGCAACGATGTTGCATTAAATATATCGTTGTAGTAAAATTTTTCATAGTTTTCAAGATATGTTCATGTTTTTGGTGTCAAAATAACGGAAATTTTTTTAGTTTTACTAAATTTAAGAAATATTTTATGTTTTGTAAATATTTGCACATGTTACATAAGAAAACAACTAAAAATATGCGATTTTGTAAAAAATTTGTACTACAGCACCATCTGGTGTCCAAGGTGGGTCAAAGAAGATAGTGCTAAAAAACTCATCGTACCTGAAAACTACTATATACCATTTTTTATTCTAATCGCATTAGCGGTTTGGGAGTTTTAGGTGGTTTTGTAAAAAATTTGTACTATAGCGCCCTCTGGTGTTCAAGATAGGTCAAAAATGATAGCAGCAGAACAGTCAACGTACTTAAAACCTACTGTATACCACTTTTCATTCTAATCGCATTAGCAGTTTATGAGTTTTAGGCAGTTTTGTAAAAAATTTGTACTACAGCGCCCTCTGGTGTTCAAGGTGGATCAAAATTGATAGCCCACGAACACGCACCGTACCAAAAAACTTATGTACACAAATTTTCATGCTAATCGGATGAGTAGTTTAGGAGTCTATTGCGGCCTTACAAACATAATTTCCTTTTTTATATATATAGATTTAAGAGACATCCTGTAGTCTGTTGTTTGAAAAGTAACTGGACTCAGCGTAGGTACTCAATTTGCAAGAGAACAGTTACCACTGTCAACCTCAATGTGCTTGTTTTCGTATCAACGCAAATTAATAATTATTAGTAGAAGTTCAATAGTGAAGGTGAAGAAGTTTTAACATTATAAGGAATGAGGCAAAAAATTTTTATTAATAATCGCCGCGAGTTGTGAAAAATTTTTATTAAAAAAATTTTTATTAAAAATCGCGGCAATATAATATAAACCTGAGCAGGTCAAAAATTTTTATTAAAAATCGCCGCGAGTTGTGAAAAATTTTTATTAAAAAAATTTTTATAAAAAAAATTTTTATTAAAAATCGCGGCGATTTTCCACTTAAAGCGAAATAAAGTCGAATTCGGCCTTATTGCCGTTGACGTTATTGCATTCCGCCGACATGACATATGATATGACATGCCATGTGACATGACATATGAAATGACATATGGCATAACATATGACATGACATATGACATGACATATGACATGACATATGACATGACATATGACATGACATATGACATGACATATGACATGACATATGACATGAAATATGACATGACAAGAAATAACATATGACATGACGTATGATATGACATATAACATATGACATGAAAAATGACATGACATGTGAGATGACATATAACATGGCATATGACATGACATATGACATGGCATATGACATGACATATTACATCACATAAAACCTGACATACATAAGACATGATATAAAACATCACATAAGACATAACATAAGACATGACATATGACATGACATAACATATGAGATGACATATGACATGACACATGAAATGGTATATGATAAGACATTGGACATGACATTCGACATGACATATGACATGAAATATGTCATGACATATGAAATGATATATGAAATGACATATAAAATGAAATATGACACGAAACTATGATATGACATAACATATGGCATAACATATGACTTGATACATGACAGGAACCACTGCTTGACTATTATATATGATGGATTTATCTTTCAATGCTAAATCCAATTATTTTTTGATTTGAAGTGATGTTGGACCTTTCAAATAGAAGTATTTGATGAGCAAACGCTTCTCCAATTTTTCATTTTCTCCTTCAATAGGATGTCAAACTTATATTAACAGAGCATTCTACATAAACGAGAGTATAGAAGCTACTCTGAAACAATACCATAGAACACGACTCACATGTTAGACCTACCGACGCTATTTCGAAAACTTTTCAGAACATTCCATAGTATTGTTTTAGTGTTACCTGAATCCTTAACGGTCGTTGAATTAATAACCTATAGTGAAAAGCGTTCCCTCAGGTTAGAATTTGTACATGTTGTTTATGTTTTTTGTTATTGTGTTTTGTTCTTTTTATGTTTGTTAATTTTTATATTTTTTTACCGGCCATAACGTAACAACGTTATTGCGATGTTTTCTCATTCCATTTCATTCTAGTCAGAAAATGCTGTGCTGTGTTAATCCGATATACTTTGTTCTCCACCCCAATTAATGCCGAATACCCAGTAAATGTGTAAAAATCTCGCAGCTATTCTCACTGGCCGCACATTAAAGCTACACTTTGGCCTAACAGTAGTTTTTATAGCATCTGCTAATTGCGTAACTTTTTTTCATTTGGTCTTAATTTCGTATATCTTATATCTAAGGGGGACAATATTGTTGCAATATTGTTGAGATAATTCTATAAAAATTGGTCAAAAAGTTTTCTCATTTCTTTGTATGTGATAACAATTCATTAAATTAATTAAAACACATTTAGACACGTTGGAAAAGTGGCAAACATTAACAAGCAACAATAAGAAAACTTAATTTATTACCACATTCACATTAAAATTTTTCTGTGGCAACACCTGATAATACGTGCACCAAGAGGACCAAACAAGGATAAGCAACAGAAAAAGACAAGCAAATAAAAAAAAAATAGAAACCAACAACAAAATGCAATAAAATGTTTTCATGTCATGAATGTAAGAAGTTTGTGAAGCTTTGAGAGAGAGGCGGAAGAGCTTAGAAATGTCGCTTTGACGCAAGAATTCACACATGTGTGTGAAAGCCAGCATATTGGTGTGAGTTAGCGCTTAACACTCACAGTGGTGTAATGAACCATAACATTAACACAGATTATGTTGAATATTTGTATTTATGTTCATGTGTGTTTCTGTGTGTGTTACTTCTTTAACTAAAAAAAAAAAAACATATGGTGATAAAATTGCCCACCAACAGAAACACACACGTACACACACCTACCCACCCAAAGCTTTCTGGCAAGCCAGGGTAGATAAAAACAAAATATACAAACAAGATATAAGCCAATTATTCTTGTTTGACAAGCTAGAATTAATAATTTATCGACACGCGATCTTTGTGTTACGCAGTACACTGAATGGTTGAGTGAAGCGATAAAGAAAGTATCAAAAATTAAATCACTTCTACTGAACACAGTTTGGCGCCACCACGTTGAATTTATTTCAAATCTTTGGAGATGTAACACACATATATCGTTTGTTTAAAAAATAGATAGTAGATGTAAATAGTCAATATTCCATCAATTATTTTTTTATTTACATTTTTAATCAATTAAAGGAAAATTAATAAAAATTAATCCTTACAAATTCCAGAGTCACTCTTGGATTAAGAATTCCGTTCGTTAAATTGTCCTTCTTCAAAAGCTAAAAATGCTTATCTATAGTCATGTCAGCAAAAAAAAAAAAAATAAACATTCATGTTTAAAATAAAAAGCAATTAACACAAAATAAAATCATAAAAATAATAATAAACTGGCCATTTCAGCCCTTGAAAGGCCTTTGACCGAACTTCTTGTGTACAAATGTTTGTACACAACTGATAGAGAACTGGACCAACTAGTTTTATGCAGACTCCGAACGGCTAATGTGCATGTTTTCAAGCTTTACATGGCATTATTTACTCTCTGAGATATGCTATTGCCTGCAGAGAGGTGACGGCCGAACAGAAAAATTAATTCAATTGAAAAAACTTTCTGTGTCAGATGGAAATTAAAACAGGGTTATCTACTGTATGGGCTACGCACTCTACCCACTGCGAACTCCGCCTGTTCAAGAGCAACCTGTCCAAGATAAAGGAGGATGTTCGCAGGCAACGCGTTCGCCCTATCCTGTGTAAATGTAGAGGGACTACTCAGATTCTGGAGTTGGTCGCCCAATCTTGGGAGTAGGTGGACCGTTGACTTGATCAACGTAGCGTATGCCTACGAGGGAATAACAATGATCCTTAAAATTTGTTAGCATGGGGATAGTCGTTAGGCTCGACAGACGTACTGTCACAGTCTCCACTGATACATTTCGCATTAAGTTCTATGTATAGTCTTATAAGTCTTGTAAGTCCTATAAGGCTGGTAAAACGATGATAATCAAGAAGTCTCATATTGGGTTCTCCGATTGTGAAAAGTATCTGAGTAGCCTCGGAGTACCAGATTGATAAGGTGTATAATCAAGAAGTGTCATATTGGGTGCTCCAAGTGACTAAGTGTTCATCTTAGTAGCCTTGGAGTACCAGTATTGAAATGGAGCAAATTGTGGTGACCTTGTGTCACACACAATCAAATGTGATGTGGTCTACTCTGTAGCACGTCCAAGTAGTGGTGGCTCTTTCCTTCAGAGTCAAGAGTGATGAATGCGGATGTGTTGGTGTTGTGATAAGTGCGTGTCGAAGTAAAGCCCTTTTGCCCGGGGAGACTATCGATGGGCTGGCCCTTCGGGGACAATCGTGCTGGCTGTAGTAGTTCAATGTCGCGAACATGTCTGTGAGATCGGCGTGTAGTTGCGCTTAATCAACCGGGTGGTAATGCCCTCAAATTGTCAGAGATGTTAGATGGATCTCGATTTCCACCAATAAATGTGGATGATGACCTAGCTAATCATCCATAATTGGTACTGTTGCGTTCCAGCATTGGTGCTATCTATACAGTATATTTATTAATTTAAATATTCACTTAAGTATGGTGTGCGACCGGTGTTGAAACTACTAAGACAGGGCGTTGATCGCGTCTGGAGTCATGGAAGTGACGCCTAGGAGAGGTATGACGGACGTAGTATATACATAAGCATGGCACTGACGTCCTGAATATTTATCTCCTAGGCATCAATTCCTTGAACCTCGACCCCACTGCCATGGGGCAACGTAGAATTAAGCCCATACGGCAGGTGTCTGCGTTACATAAAATGGAATTTCTACCCACTGCGCTGAGGCTGCCGAAATCATACTACATATTTTTACACTTATGTATTTGGTTCTGTTTTTGCTTTTGCTTTTGCTCTAAGTTTTTCTTTTACTTCTGCTTTTGCTTTTTCTTTTGTTTTTGTTTTTGTTTTTGTTTTTGTTTTTGTTTTTGTTTTTGTTTTTGTTTTTGTTTTTGTTTTTGCTTTTGTTTTTGTTTTTGTTTTTGCTTTTGCTTTTGTTTTTGTTTTTGCTTTTGTTTTTGTTTTTGTTTTTGTTTTTGTTTTTGCTTTTGCTTTTGCTTTTGCTTTTGCTTTTGCTTTTGCTTTTGTTTTTGTTTTTGCTTTTGCTTTTGCTTTTGCTTTTGCTTTTGCTTTTGCTTTTGCTTTTGCTTTTGCTTTTGCTTTTGCTTTTGCTTTTGCTTTTGCTTTTGCTTTTGCTTTTGCTTTTGCTTTTGCTTTTGCTTCTGCTTCTGATTTCCTTTTTCTTTTGTTTTTTTTTTTTTGCTTTTGCTTTTGTTTTTGTTTTTGTTTTTGTTTTTGCTTTTGCTTTTGCTTTTGCTTTTGCTTTTGCTTTTGCTTTTGCTTTTGCTTTTGCTTTTGCTTTTGCTTTTGCTTTTGCTTTTGCTTTTGCTTTTGTTTTTGCTGTTGCTTTTGCTTTTGTTTTTGTTTTTGCTTTTGCTTTTGCTTTTGCTTCTGCTTTTGCCTTTTCTTTTGTTTTTGTTTTTGCTTTTGCTTTTTTCTTTGTTTTTGTTTTTGCTTTTGCTTTTGCTTTTGCTTTTGCTTTTGCTTTTGCTTTTGCTTTTGCTTTTGCTTTTGCTTTTGCTTTTGCTTTTGCTTTTGCTTTTGCTTTTGCTTAAGCTTTTGCTTTTGATTTTGCTTTTGCTTTTGATTTGCTTTTGATTTTGCTTTTGCTTCTGCTTTTGCTTTTTCTTTTGTTTTTGTATTTGCTTTTTCTTTTGTTTTTGTTTTTGCTTTTGCTTTTGCTTTTGTTTATACTTTTGCTTTTGCTTTTAATTTTGCTTTTGCTTTTATTTTGCTTTTTATTTTGTTTTTGCTTTTCCCTTTGCTCTTACTTTAGCTTTTACTTTAACTTTTGCCTTTGCTTCTGCTTTTGCTTTTGCTTTTGCTTTTGCTTTTGCTTTTGCTTTTGCTTTTACTTCTGCTTTTTCTTTTGCTTTTACTTTTACTTTTACTTTTGCTCTTTCTTTTGCTTTTACTTTTGCTTTTACTTTTGCTTTTTTACGCTTTTACTTTTGCTTCTGCTTTTGATTTTGATTTTGCTTTTGCTTTTGCTTCTGCTTCTGCTTTTGCTTTTCCTTTTGTTTTTGCTTTTGCTTTTGATTTTGATTTTGCTTTTGCTTTTGCTGTTGCTTTTGCTTTTGCTTTTGATTTTAATTTTGCTTCTGCTTTTGCTTTTTCTTTTGTTTTTGCTTTTGCTTTTGCTTTTGCTTTTGCTTTTGCTTTTGCTTTTGTTTTTGCTTTTGCTTTTGCTTTTGCTTTTGCTTTTGCTTTTGATTTTTCTTTTGCTTTTGCTTTTGATTGGCTTTTGCTTTTGCTTTTGCTTTTGCTTTTGCTTTTGTTTTTGCTTTTGCTTTTGCTTTTGCTTTTGCTTTTGCTTTTGCTTTTGCTTTTGCTTTTGCTTTTGCTTTTGCTTTTGTTTTTGTTTTTGCTTTTGTTTTTGCTTTTGCTTTTGATTTTGCTTTTGCTTTTGCTTTGTTTTTTTCTTCTGATTTTGCTTTTGTTTTTGTTTTTGCTTTTGCTTTTGCTTTTGCTTTTGATTTTGCTTTTGTTTTTGCTTTTGCTTTTGCTTTTGCTTTTGCTTTTGTTTTTGTTTTTGCTTTTTCTTTTGCTTTCGCTTTTGATTTTGATTTTGCTTTTGATTTTGCTTTTGCTTCTGCTTTTGATTTTTCTTTTGTTTTTGTTTTTGCTTTTTCTTTTGCTTTTGCTTTTGCTTCTGCTTCTGCTTTTGCTTTTTCTTTTGTTTTTGTTTTTGCTTTTGCCTTTGTTTTTGCTTTTGCTTTTGCTTTTGCTTTTGATTTTTCTTTTGCTTTTGCTTTTGCTTTTGATTTGCTTTTGCTTTTGCTTTTGCTATTGCTTTTGCTTCTGCTTTTGCTTTTTCTTTTGTTTTTGTATTTGCTTTTTCTTTTGTTTTTGTTTTTGCTTTTGCTTTTGCTTTTGCTTTTGATTTTGCTTTTGCGTTTGCTTCTGCTTTTGCTTTTCCTTTTGTTTTTGTTTTTACTTTTGCTTTTGATTTTGATTTTGCTTTTGCTTTTGCTGTTGCTTTTGCTTTTGCTTTGAATTTTGCTTCTGCTTTTGCTTTTTCTTTTTTTTTTGTTTTTTCTTTTGCTTTTGCTTTGCTTTTGCTTGTGCTTTTGTTTTTGCTTTTGCTTTTGCTTTTGATTTTGCTTTTGCTTTTGCTTTTGCTTTTGCTTTTGATTTGCTTTTGCTTTTGCTTTTGCTTTTGCTTTTGCTTTTGTTTTAGCTTTTGCATTTGCTTTTGCTTTTGCTTTTGCTTTTGTTTGTGTTTTTGTTTTTGTTTTTGTTTTTGTTTTTGTTTTTGCTTTTGCTTTGCTTTTGATTTTGCTTTTGGTTTTACTTTTGTTTTTGCTTTGCTCTTACTTTTGCTTTTGCTTATACTTTTGCTTTTGCTTATACTTTTGCTTTTGCTTTTGCTTTTAATTTTGCTTTTGCTTTTATTTTGCTTTTTATTTTGCTTTTGCTTTTCCCTTTGCTCTTACTTTAGCTTTTACTTTAACTTTTGCCTTTGCTTCTGCTTTTGCTTTTGCTTTTGCTTTTGCTTTTGCTTTTGCTTTTGCTTTTGCTTTTGCTTTTGCTTTTGCTTTTGCTTTTGCTTTTGCTTTTGCTTTTGCTTTTGCTTTTGCTTTTGCTTTTGCTTTTGCTCTTTCTTTTGTTTTTGCTTTTGCTTTTACTTTTGCTTTTACTTTTGCTTTTTTCGCTTTTACTTTTGCTTCTGCTTTTGCTTTTACTTTTGCTTTTGCTTTTGATTTTGTTTTTGCCTTTGCTTTTGCTTTTGCGTTTGCTTTTGCTTTTGCTTTTGCTTTTACTTTTGCTTTTACTTTTGCTTCTACTTTTGCTTTTTTTTTTGCTCTTGTCTGATACCTTTACCAGCATAAGCATCACGCAATACATCAGTGCAACGATTGTGCATTTAGGTTACTTAAAGCGGTTCCCTAGAAGCCTCGTAATGTCATAAATTTGAGTTTTTATATTTATCATATGGTCGAAAACCTCATCTTCATTGTCGATTCATTAAATTTGCCGTAGCGTCTATAGTCACCGAGTTGCAATTCCATGCAATGGGTTTTGATATTTGTTGCAATTTCGCTGTATTAATCGGTTTTAGTAGAAATGGTGTCATGATTCCAAATTTTCTTTTTGAATTTTTGATATTAGGTCAAAAAACCAATCTTTGTTGTCGTCAAAGATGTTTTACCGTAACACCTTTACTAAGCGAGTAATAATTTCATGCAACAGTATTGCATTTTTCTTGCATAAGTTGCTATCTCTGCTACATGGTGACCTCAAAATTTATTTTTTATTTTTATCGAAAGGCTAAGCTGTAGAGGCTAGTCATGAAGAATAAAGAAAAATTAAAAAGATACTACCCAATAGATCCACGGATTACTAAAAAACAAAAAGAATAATGATAAAGAAATCGATGAATTTATGTTAAATACAGATCACAGTGGCGTCCGTGGCATAGTTGGTTAAATTCTGATCTCGATTTCTCTGACTTTGTGTCGAGTCAAAACAGAACCCTCTGATGACAGTCAATAATTTCTCTGTTATTTTCTCTCATTCTTAAGATTTATGTTAAATTTTAATTAAAATAAAAACATTTATGAATTTGTTAACTCCACTGAATATTATGTGGGAGGCGGACAAAGGACGTGGTCAATCATAATAAAATAATTAAATGATAATAAAGTGAACCAAGTTAAAAATAACAAAGTTCATTTTTTTCGTACACTTTCTATAACTGGAGATGTTGCACTTTTATTCTTTATTTTGCATGGAAGGTGGGCGAAGGGCGTGGCAGATCTCAATAAAATTTCGTTAGTATATAAAAAACTAGCCAATTTTATTTCTTCCACATTCTAAAACTGGAGATATCGCACTTTTATTGTTCATTTTGTATGGGACGGGGGAGAGGGCGTGGCCGATCTTTATAAATGCTTGTGTGGCTTGGTAAAGTTCATGTACCTACGACGATTCCTTCTATTTTTGTCCCTCATCCCATACCCCTCGCTACACTGTGCG
Organism: Pherbina coryleti; assembly: GCA_943735915.1. Classification (NCBI taxonomy): domain Eukaryota; kingdom Metazoa; phylum Arthropoda; class Insecta; order Diptera; family Sciomyzidae; genus Pherbina; species Pherbina coryleti. Next base: position 82,623,160 of record OX030952.1, on the reverse strand, counting down.
GCATGTAATTGCTACAGCAATGATACCATAATTCTGTTGATGTTTTAGCCATAGATCAAAGAAATAACCTTTTAAAAGGTCGTACCATAACTTCTATAAAAGCACCTAAGCTCCTCAATGAAAAACAAAGTTTTTTTAACTTTTTTGTTAACCTGCATGTAAAAATGTTACGTTGTCACGTCAAAAATTGTTTGGCAACCATCGTCAGAAATTTTATAGCTTTCGACTTAAAAGCATCCTCTTATTCGCGCAGAAGTAAAATTTTTACAGTTTTCCCTTTTAGCTTAAGTAGCGATTTAAAAGTTATGAAAAAAAGATAAACATTCGGTATCTCAACATAGGTGGTTAATAGGTGGTATGCTTTGGAAAAGTAAAAAGCATGATTGTTGAATGCAAAAATACTTTTAGGTTTCAAAAAAAGAAAAAATAAACAAAACAAAAATTTTTCCACAGAGTTTGTGCATGAGCCCTTACTTGTTAGCACGTCACTCTGACAACAACAAATGATTTTTCATCAGAAACCAAAGCCATCCAAGCAAATAACACGGCTTAAGTACAGCATGTTAAGGCACAGGCAAAAAAAAAGCACGAATTTAAAATTTTGAGTCTTAAAAAAAAAAAAAATTAAAAATAAGCAAAATTGTATGCTATAGTGTTGCACAACCTACAGTATCTTATGTTGCAGATTAAAGCTTTCTGACTCACTATAACGTAAAGTGGGAAAAATTTGAATCAACAGGCTTTCTTCCTTATTAAGTGCTTAAAAAGGAAGCACGATTCAAACCTCTCTACGTCAGCACAAATGCACAATTGTAAAAGTGTTGAATGAAGATATTGCATGGATCTTCCAAAACGAGCTTAATCCAACAAAAGTTGTTCGCGAAAAGAACAGAGTAACAAACGTTTGCTTGTTTCTACGACATTACCGATCATGTGTAGGACTGTCACTTCTGAATGATACACGAACATTTGCTTGGCAGAAGTCATCGGATCAATTCGGAAAAAGTCGAAGAAGAGACAAATTATTATCATGACAATCCGAGCTAACCTAACGTTTTTTTTCACTACCCGAAAACAATACGTTGTCTTGCATTCAACACGTTTCTTTAGGAGAGGGAGAAGTGCTGCCAAAATTGGTTCAAACGCATACAAAAGTGTTTTGATCTACATGGAGAACTATATTTCTACATTTTGAAAAACAATAAAACTGATTTCGATCATAAATATTTGCTTTTCAAAAGGGAGTTTTGGACTATCTTACATGTAGGATGGACATGTAGGACGGCAGAAGAACGATAAAGTCTGTTCGAGCTTTCGAACTATCCTACATGTCGGTTGGACTTCAACGGTCGTTTTAATATTTTCATCTTTGCGCTTTGTTTACCTCTTTCTTTATATGTTGACTCCACGACGTTTTTTTTTTTAGAATGAGAAAATGTATGAAGTCGGATGAACGTATGTTCTCACTTGCTACATGCAGGACGGACCAACAGAAAAAATCAAAACTTTTTGATTTTCATACTACATGTCGAACGGATCGCAGTATTTGCTTTCTCACATCCTACATGTCCATCCAACCTGTCAAGTTGATTCAACATGTAGGATAGTCCGAAACCCCCTAATATTAGGCCAGATATATAAATAGCTCGTACGTCGTTATTGTTATGCTTGTGCAGTTTTCTAACATTTATTTTACGTGCCGTTGAATTATGTCAAATACAACAATTTAAAAAAAAAAACATGTGCGTCATTAGACACACGAGAGAAGCAAAGCATTTTCGCAATTTCATAGATTTGGTAGAACTAGTATGCAATAAAAGAACTGAACAGCTCGTGGGCATTAGACCAAGTCAAATGCTACTTTGTATGGAATCCTCCGTGCCTCCTCCTGAAAAACAAGATGTTTGCAAATTAAGTAATTACAGCTCTTAAAAGTTCAAGAATTGTTAATAATGGCCCGGTTCGATTCTTATAATACCGAATATTATAAATGGTCTTGGGAAAACTATTGTGATATGTGTCGTTAACGATGCTGCTGAGAGAGCAATAAGTCTTATGTCGAGATACAACGATAAAGTGACGTCATTGGAAGCGGAAAACAGGCTTTTCTTCACGTGGTATAAGACCATTGTAAGCTCTTTCCATGCGGTGCAACAAAATCCAATATTTCTGTACGCGTGCAGCAAAAGAAAATCCATATTCACAATGATTAAAATGAAATCCTTTAAAAATCACTGTACCAAAAATATCGTATCTCATTCAAAAATGGGTCGATCCTGTTTTTGGTTTTTTAATTATTAAGACCATAAAATGGGCTGCATTAATGCATTAACTAATTTTGAAAAAATGTCCTAGATCAATGCAAAGGACAAACATGAATAAAAAATTATATGAAAAAATTTTCAAATGTTGACTTAAAATGCATTTATTAGGACCAGACTTCATTGTACGTCAAATCTAAGTCCAGAATCAGATTCTTCAGCTAGTTAAACATAGAAGTAGGTACTTTTGGTTTTTTTTTTAAATTTTAAATGCATTAGAAAAATGTAAATACATTTTATCTAAAATTACTCTCCGAAACCCGGATTTTGGACCAGAACCGGGCCATTTTTGACAATTCTTGAACTTTTAACAGCTCTAATTACTTCATTACTTCATCTTGAACTTTTAAGAGCTCTTATTACTTCATTTGCAACTATTTTTCTGGGGGGGGGGGAGGGGGGGCACGGAGGATTCCAGATACTTTAACAAAATCCATACAAATGTGACTTGCTCTAGTGGGCATGTTTTAATGACTGTGCTTGTAAGTGTCAGCACATTTTCGATGCTTAGCAGGCCCTGTTGTAAGACAAACATTAAACAATTTTGAGGCAACATTGATGCTTAGAACGTAGAGCAACATATTTAATAAGAACGAAAACTTGCTTGACTTATTAGTTGCTTATTCTTAACCATAAGCGACTTCTGGTAGTAAGCAGAAGCAACATTTTGGTTTTTTGGTACTATTGCTTGTATAGCCAATATATAATCCTTGGTGGTTTTTGTGTATTGGCTAATAGTTATTGTAGGATATGAAGGATATATAGCCAATACACAATCTTGTAGATTATTGTGATCTCCTGCAACATGGCTTTAGTTAACACTTAATATAGAACCAGCGATGTATCCCAACGAAGAATTTTGGTTTGATGGTTAGAGCATTAAACCATCAGTCGACGGACATGAGTTCAATTCCGTTCAATTTTTTTGTTGCAATGGACGCAACCTAAAACAACAACAATTCTAAGAAGAAAAGTGTCGGTAAAAAATGTCGTTTTTGAGATTTCACTCCAGCAAATCACAGAACGAGGCGTAAAAAGCTTCGCTTCAAAAAAAAAAAAAAAAAATTGTGGAGATAAAAGCTTGAGTCGAAAAAAAATGACGATTCGCCATTTGAAGATACCAAAGTTAGTCATTGAATCATTCAATATTCTTAAATACCTTCCACTCTTTTGACATCGAAATATATAGGGTGATTTTTTAAGCAGCATGAGAAGTTTTGATGGTTGTTGTCCATAGTTTGACACTCTAAAATGTTGACATTTCTTTTCAGTAAGGTTTGGCAATTCATATTGAATCGTTTAACGCCAAAACAACGTTTCCAAATTGTGGAAATTTATTTTGAAAAAAAGAAATCTGTTTGTGAAGTTCATAGAGCACTTCGTCCATTTTGGCATTCGTCCATTAGAGCACAATGGCTACGTCAATAAGCAAAATTGCCGTGTATGGAACGAAGACAATCCTCAAGCCATTAAAGAATCACCATTATATCCATTAAAATTGACTGTTTGGTGGCACGGTTTATACCCTGGCGGCATCATCGTTCCTTATTTCTTTCGAAATGAGGAAGGAGCTGCCGTTACGGTGAATGGCGAGCGTTATCGAGTCATGCTGACTGATTTTTTTGCTTCCAAAAATTAATCAGCTAAATATCGACGACATATCGTTCCAACAAGACGGCGCAACTTACCATACAGCGCGCTTAACCATCAATTTATTGCAAAATCGATTTGGTGACAACTTTAATTCCAGAAGTGGTTTTGTCATAATACATCAAAAAGATAAAAAAATATTAATATTTAGTTAGTCCAACCTTCGACTTAATGACAGCAGCAATCCGTTGCGGCATACTGCGTACAAGCTTTCTACATTCGACTGTTATTATGGTGCTCCATTAGTGAATTAAAGTTTTTTTTTCAAGGTAGCTTTTGATGTGATATTGTGCCGTTTTACGTTACGCTTTAGTAGAGCCCACAAGTTCTCGATAGGGTTTAAATCTGGTGACTGCGCTGGCCAGACTAACAAGGCAATACTGTTGCCTCTAAACAGTGCATCGTAGTCGTTGATTTGTGGCAAAGAGCATTATCCTGTTGAAATTTTACTCCATCTAAGTTAGTGTCGCCAAAAATATGGGTTAATGATGGCAAAAGTGCATTTTCTAGCACATTAATTAATTTTTGGCTGTCCATGCGGCCTTCGCAAATGAACATTTCGCCAACCCCATCAGCAGCCATGCAGCCCTAGATCATTATGCTGCCTCTTCTATGCTTTACAGTGGATACCACGCAATCTAGATGGTACTCCTCACCAACGCGTCGCCTCACAAACGTTACACCAGGTTTTTCAAATACCTGCACTAAGGGAAATAACGCATATTAGCATTATCCACGCATAAGTTTAAATTTTATTCAAATATTTACGTGGATAAATCAAATGTTTTTCTTACAACTCGTTTTTTTCCCGTATTTGAATTTTATTTATACCACACACGTACACACATATTCCATACAAGCAATCAGCAACAGCATCGCACACGTACACACACACTTCGACAAGCAGCAACAGCATCGCACTCTGTTCATGCAGTTTATTTCTTGCATTTGCAGTTCTCATAGTTCTCATTTAGTTATTGTTGCAAGGGTAATATAGTTTGCATGTTTGGCAAAGAAATGAAATTATGTAGGGTGGAGTGACAACTTGATATTTTCTCTGAAGTATCTTGCACCGGTTGTCATTTACCTACGTATTTTGCTTGTATCTACACATATATTTTATATTTAGTTTTTCTCCCTCTAGTTTATACTATTTTTGACATTTGGTGCATCAGCTGTCAAAAATAGTATAAATTAGAGAACGAAAAAACTAAAAAAGAAAATAAAATATACAAGAAATCGTATTTGATGGACGCAGCTCGTGAGAAATATTTAAATATATTTTTTTTTATTTCAATATTTTTATATAAATTTTCATTAAATGGGATAGCTTTATTTTCAAATAGTAAATATTTGAAAGATATTTTAAAAAAATTCATGCATAATTTTAATATGTATATGTTTTATTAATTCTGTTTTAATATTTAAATATTTCATTTAATTAAAAAAGTATTCAAATGCGTTATTGGTGCAAAAATGACTCGCTTTTTGGATAAATTAAAAAAGTTTTTGGATAAATTTAATATTTTTTTCCCTTAGTGTGTAAGAAATAAAAACCAACACATTTTATAAAATGTTCATTATTTCTTAAAATTCGTATTATGGTAGGAAAAACTGGCTATGCATGTGTTGAAAATATTGTATTTAAGCTAACCTCGAAGTTGGATTCATCGGACCACAGAACATTCGACCAATCTTCTTATGTGAAGTGTCGGTGTTGGAGAGCACATTCAAAACATTTTTTGCGATTTCTGTCTGAAACCCACGGCTTCTTTCGAGCCTGGCGTCCTTTCAAATCTGTTTCCATGAGTCTTTTCCAGACTGTTCGAGCACTAAAATTTATCCCAATATCATCGGACAGGACAGCGGTGAGGGCAGAAGATGATTTCTTACGGTTCTTTAGACACTCACTGATAAGTTTTCGATTTTCCCGATTGTTAGTTAGGCGTTTTCTTCCTGATTTTGTTTTATTATGGTGAGATTTTGTCTCTGCAAATCGTCTGAGTGCACATTGTACTGCCCACCGTGAGCAAACCACCAATTTGGCAATATCTACACTAAGGGAAATAACGCATATTAGCATTATCCACGCCTCAGAATAAATTTCATTTAAATATTTACGTGGATAAATCAAATGTTTTCCTTACAACTCGTTTTTTCCCGTATTTGAATTTTATTTATACCACACACGTACACACATCTATCTATACTAATATTATATTTTGAAGTGCCTTTTTTATGTTCGGAACAATCTTGAGAAAGGCCCGGCCGTTTTTCATGAAATTTTTTATAATAAAAAGCTCTCGACCTGGTGAAGGTTTTAGGCCAAAAAAATTATTAAAAAGTTTATTAGAAAAGGAGATTCATGGCTTTCAAAATCCTAAGAAAAAAAGACAGAAGCAAGCAAAAACAAATATAGCCAAACATTACCATGCTGCAGTGATGTTATGTTTGGTTTGAGTTTATTTTATTTTTGTCTTATATAAAAACGACTGACGTCCGTGTGTACGCGCATAACTCAAGAAGGGGTCGTTCAATTTTTACAATATTGAACTTGAAGAATTCGTATTGGCCCAAGGAAGGACACTTTGTAGAAAAAATTTGCCACACCCTATTTTACCGCCCACAAATCAATAAAAATGCTATATTTCCGACGGTTTTGGTCGTATTAGACTACAATTTGGTAATTTAGTTTGTATGCTCACTGTCGGCTAAACTGTACTAAAAATGGGTATCCACACCCCCTTTTATCGCCCACAAATCAATAAAAATGCTATATTCACGATGGTTTCGGCGTATTAGGCTACAATTTGGGGGTTTAGTTTTTATGCTCACTGTCGGCAACTGTACTTAAACTGGGTTACCACACCCCCCTTTTGCCGCCTACAAATAAAAACTCTATATCAGAAGATTTTGCAGGTATTATACTAAAATTTGGTATTATAAATAAATTTTTAAATTATACTAATTTATTTTGCTTGCTTGCTGTCGGAAACTGTATTAAAAATATGTTTTGCCACCCACAAATATATGAAAATGCTATATTTCAAACGGTTTGGTCATAATTGACTAAAATTTGGAAATTGTGTTTGTCTTTCAAAACTACACCGTCATCTATTGAAAAAGTGGAAACATCGAATATTAAGTTTGGGCAAAACAACGTTTGCCGGGTCAGCTAGTATTTCATGCAAGCAAGCAGCAACAGCATCGCACACGTACACACATACTCCGACAAGCAGCAACAGCATCGCACTCTGTTCGTGCAGTTTATTTCTTGCAGTTGCAGGTTTTTTATAGTTCTCATTTAGTTATTGTTGCAAGGGTAATATAGCTTGCAAGTTTGGCCAAGAAATCAAATGATGTAGGGTGGAGTGACAACTTGATATTTACTCACAAATATCTTGTACGGGTTGTCATTTACCTACACATTTTGCTTATAATTTTCTAAGTCCTTTTTCTTCCTCTAGCTTATGCTATTTTTGACAGTTGTTGCCCTAATATTGTAGCAACTGTCAAAAATAGTATAAATTAGAGAACGAAAAAAGTGAAACAGAGAATAAATAATACAGGCAAATGGCATTTGATGGACGCAATATGAAGAAAATAATGCTATAAAACCATTGATAATTTAAATATGTATGTTGTTTTTTAAATTCAATATTTTTAAATACATTTTGTTTAAATGCGATGGTTTTATTTTCAAATAGTAAATATTTGAAAGATATTTTAAAAAAAATTCGTATATAATTTTAATATATTTTTTATTAATTCTGTTTAAATATTTAAATATTTTATTTAATTAAAACAGTATCCAAAAAAATTTTAAATATTTAAGTAGTCGATTTATGCAAATACGTTATTGGTGCAAAAATCACTCGCTTTTTGGATAAATTAAAAAAGTTTTTGGATAAATTTAATACTTTTTTCTCTTAGTGTACCTGAGACTTGTCTTCTTCGCTTAGAATTTGTATTCTCACTCTTTTTTTAAACGAAAATTCACTTCTTACAGGCATTTCGACAAGAAAATAATATCTACTCACAAACTTGATTTACACAAAAGCTTCTTTATTTCTTGCAATGTACTCAAAAACTAACAAAGTATTTGAACTATTTCTTAAATAATTCCATTATTATTATCATTTTTGATAAGTGTGCCATGACTTTTCCTAGAATGTATTTTTTCATTGTAATGAACGTTTAAACACATAAGCGATGCATTTTTAAAAAGCAATGTTTACTTTGTGTGCTAATTTTAAAAAAGATTATAATAAAAAAAAATTCATTCCAACAATATCTCTGTCTTGTATTATTATTTAAATTTCTGAAGCTCTTTAAAGAACACCCTCTATTTCGAAATAGCTGAAAAACATGTTCATAACAGAATTGATTGAAAAGCTCAATAAATTCAAAGCTTCCATATCACAAAAAAAAGCTAAATCCCGTTGATATCTCAAATTAGAACAGTATGAAGCTAGGTATATCATTAAACTGTTAACCTGAAAGAACTTTCAAGAATTCAAAGAACTTTGGGGAAAAGCGTGGAAAGCCTACGTTTGCTTTAAAGCTGATTGAGTGCGAGGTTTCGCCTGTAACAAATTACTGCTAAGCCGTTTGATATTAAAAGAAATTATTTTGTGCAGATTTCAGATGGCAATAAAAAATAAATGAAATAGGAATGATTGAAAAAGGAAACAACATCGAAGCTTAAGAAATTTAATTAAATGTCTAAATTTCGTTCAGGTCCTTCCTCAAAAGAGCCTTCTTCTTGCGAGTTTCGCTTTGTTTATGAAGGATTTTGTGGCTACAAAAAAAAAAAAAAAAAAAAAAAAAAAATCTTAGAGCTACAATAAAATACACTTTAAGAAGAAATAAAAATATACTATAAACACACTTAAGAGTTCCTACACTCGCGACCAAAGCACTCAAGAACATTTGTCATTTTATCACTTCCGACAAACATGCAATAAAACGGCAAAAATATGCCATTACATTAAAGTTTCACATTTGTGTTATGTGTATGTATTGTTCAATGTTTGTGTATGTTTGTGAACTTAATAGGCGTTAAGGTTATTTGCACAAATCATAGGTGCCAACGCTTTTGGTTTAATTTGACAAATAGCCAGAGTTAGGCATAAAAGCTGTTGAAACTAAATCAAATAAATATAATAAAATACAATAAATGCTTAAATTATTTAACCCTTTGGCGTATGGTTTACGGAATGTGGTTTTGCGAATGATGTGGGCTGTTTTGTTGTGGTTACGTCTGATTGCAAAACGTTAACTAATCTATTTATATGCATCTGCGTATAGTGGAAACTTCAAATATTTGCTTAATAATGCGCACGACTCGAATACCAGAAATCCTCTCTATACGTCAGAACAAAGCAGGACTAAAGCTTAAATTCCGAAAGAGATTAAAGGCAAAATCTTTAAGGGAACCGCATAGCAGCTCGCGTATTAAATTTCATTCCTATTTATGGCAATGATAATGACGGTGATGACGATGATGATGATGATAATGATGAAAATGATGAAGATGAGTATTCAAGCATATAATTGTTGCCATGTGCAACCTAAACGCCAAAAATTGGCGTAGTTTTCCGAGAAAAGCCAACGAAAAACATAAAACAAAGAGATCAACGTGGTTATGCGCTATTGTTTAGATATCAGTTCGGCAGAACTCGTACTCACTTAGCGACTAAATCCTTAAATAATTCAGTAAGAGATGTGCCGAAAGTGGTTTTTCCTCATATATATGTATGTACTTATGAACACTTATAAAAATCGAAACTGTGTAATTTTAACGCTTAAACTGAATTTTAATTAAAAAATTACTGAAAATATCCTACGTCCGAACATAAAGACCTTAAAATGATTAATTGTAGAAAACCGCACAACCGCTATTCCGTGCAAAAATTAGATACAATTCGAATTCTTCTCGCAAAAAATAATGACAACTGTCAACGCTTGCCCAAAACACCACTTACTCAAAATACTTTGCAACAACCAAGTCAATTCAAGTCAATTAAACTGAATTGAGAATGCGCCTAAATGTATCTTTATTCAGAACAGATTTAGTTAAAAATTGATTTAAACAAACTCATATATTAATATAGAAATATTATAAATATATTTCCCTCTTAGTCCTACTGCAACTCTAACTCTAACTCTAACTCTAACTCTAACTCTAACTCTAACTCTAACTCTAACTCTAACTCTAACTCTAACTCTAACTCTAACTCTAACTCTAACTCTAACTCTAACTCTAACTCTAACTCTAACTCTAACTCTAACTCTAACTCTAACTCTAACTCTAACTCTAACTCTAACTCTAACTCTAACTCTAACTCCAACTCTAACTCTAACTCTAACTCTAACTCTAACTCTAACTCTAACTCTAACTCTAACTTTAACTTTAACTCTAACTCTAACTCTAACTCTAACTCTAACTCTAACTCTAACTCTAACTCTAACTCTAACTCTAACTCTAACTCTAACTCTAACTCTAACTCTAACTCTAACTCTTACTCTAACTCTAACTCTAACTTAAACTCCAACTCAAACTCTAACTCTAGTTCTAACTCTAACTCAAACTCAAACTCTAACTCTAACTCTAACTCTAACTCTAACTCTAACTCTAACTCTAACTCTAACTCTAACTCTAACTCTAACTCTAACTCTAACTCTAACTCTAACTCTAACTCTAACTCTAACTCTAACTCTAACTCTAACTCTAACTCTAACTCTAACTCTAACTCTAACTCTAACTCTAACTCTAACTCTAACTCTAACTCTAACTCTAACTCTAACTCTAACTCTAACTCTAACTCTAACCCTAACTCTAACTCTAACTCTAACTCTAACTCTAACTCTAACTCTAACTCTAACTCTAACTCTAACTCTAACTCTAACTCAAACTCTAACTCTAATTCTAATTCTAACTCTAACTCTAACTCTAACTCTAACTCTAACTCTAACTCTAACTCTAACTCCAACTCTAACTCTAACTCTAACTCTCACTCTAACTCTAACTCTAACTCAAACTCTAACTCTAACTCTAACTCTAACTCTAACTCTAACTCTAACTCTAACTCTAACTCTAACTCTAACTCTAACTCTAACTCTAACTCTAACTCTAACTCTAACTCTAACTCTAACTCTAACTCTAACTCTAACTCTAACTCTAACTCTAACTCTAACTCTAACTCTAACTCTAACTCTAACTCTAACTCTAACTCTAACTCTAACCCTAACTCTAACTCTAACTCTAACTCTAACTCTAACTCTAACTCTAACTCTAACTCTAACTCTAACTCCAACTCTAAATCTAACTCTAACTCTAACTCTAACTCTAACTCTTATTCGAACTCTAACTCGAACTCAAACTCAAACTCAAACTCAAACTCAAACTCTAACTCTAACTCTAACTCTAACTCTAACTCTAACTCTAACTCTAACTCTAACTCTAACTCTAACTCTAACTCTAACTCTAACTCTAACTCTAACTCTAACTCTAACTCTAACTCTAACTCTAACTCTAACTCTAACTCTAACTCTAACTCTAACTCTAAATCTAACTCTAACTCTAACTCTAACTCTTATTCGAACTCTAACTCGAACTCAAACTCAAACTCTAACTCTAACTCTAACTCTAACTCTAACTCTAACTCTAACTCTAACTCTAACTCTAACTCTAACTCTAACTCTAACTCTAACTCTAACTCTAACTCTAACTCTAACTGTAACTCTAACTCTAACTCTAACTCTAACTCTAACTCTAACTCTAACTCTAACTCTAACTCTAACTCTAACTCTAACTCTAACTCTAACTCTAACTCTAACTCTAACTCTAACTCTAACTCTAACTCTAACTCTAACTCTAACTCTAACTCTTACTCTAACTCTAACTCTAACTCTAACTCTAACTCTAACTCTAACTCTAACTCTAACTCTAACTCTAACTCTAACTCTAACTCTATTTCTAACTCTAACTCTAACTCTAACTCTAACTCTAACTCTAACTCTAACTCTAACTCTAACTCTAACTCTAACTCTAACTCTAACTCTAACTCTAACTCTAACTCTAACTCTAACTCTAACTCTAACTCTAACTCTAACTCTAACTCTAACTCTAACTCTAACTCTAACTCTAACTCTAACGCTAACTCTAACTCTAACTCTTACTCTAACTCTAACTCTAACTCTAACTCTAACTCTAACTCTAACTCTAACTCTAACTCTAACTCTAACTCTAACTCTAACTCTAACTCTAACTCTAACTCTAACTCTAACTCTAACTCTAACTCTAACTCTAACTCTAACTCTAACTCTAACTCTAACTCTAACTCTAACTCTAACTCTAACTCTAACTCTAACTCTTACTCTAACTCTAACTCTAACTTAAACTCCAACTCAAACTCTAACTCTAGTTCTAACTCTAACTCAAACTCTAACTCTAACTCTAACTCTAACTCTAACTCTAACTCTAACTCTAACTCTAACTCTAACTCTAACTCTAACTCTAACTCTAACTCTAACTCTAACTCTAACTCTAACTCTAACTCTAACTCTAACTCTAACTCTAACTCTAACTCTAACTCTAACTCTAACTCTAACTCTAACTCTAACTCTAACTCTAACTCTAACTCTAACTCTAACTCTAACTCTTACTCTAACTCTAACTCTAACTCTAACTCTAACTCTAACTCTAACTCTAACTCTAACTCTAACTCTAACTCTAACTCTAACTCTAACTCTAACTCTAACTCTAACTTCATACATATTAACCCTCTCCGGCACTCTTTTAAAGGTCATATGCTCAGGTGTATGGAATAAATAAACAAAACCCATAAAATTTGTATGGGAGCCCCCTAAGGAGTGGTCGGAGGAAATAGGTGTCAAACGAAAAAATGTTCCTTTTGCAAAAGTAATGGGGGTCAGTCATACTTATTAACCCTTTCCGGCACAAACACAATAATATTTGTATGGGAGCCCCCCTAAGGAGTGGTCGGAGGGAATAGGTGTCAAAGGCAAAAATGTTCGTTTTGCAAAAGTAATGGTGATACACATAAAAGTCGGTGATACACATTAACCCTTTCCGGCACGCTTTTAAAGGTCATATGCTCAGGTGTATGGAATAAATATTTTTCTAAAAATTTTTAAAAAAGATGTCATCAAAAGCGAATTGAATAATTCTACGTCTTGTGCTACGACATTGTCGAAACAACTGTATCTTTTTTGGTTTCATTTTTTTTCAAATTGGTTCTATATTATTGAGAATACTATCAGTCTTAAATAAAAAAACAGTTTTTACTTCTATTTGTCATACTTTTTTAAAAAATTATGTACAAAGTCAAAAAAAATTTTTTTTATTTATTAAATAAACACTATATATAACAGTTGAACTTATAGATAGACGGATAAATAATTTTGATTAGGAAAAAATACTGACTGCTTTTAAAACATGTTCTTTAGTGATTTAAAGTGGTTCGAAAAAATTTTGATCATTTGGCACCTCACTGGGTCACTTTAGTTGGTTGTATCTTTAAAGATACAGTGTGCACTTCCTGCAGCTTTTGACAATTTTAACTTTTTAAAATAAATGAATTAATAAAAATTTCATAACACATTTCTTTTATTTTGGTATATTTCAATAGGGATTTTAGATGCGGGTAAATTCACATTGTATCTTTAAAGATACAACCACTTTTTAAAAAAAAAAAAATTTTAAGAAAAATAAAAACTTTTCAAAACTAAAAACGCAGTTTTTATTTTTGCTCAATTTTACATAACATACATTTTTTCGGTAAAAATCGGGGCCTTGTGCATTTAAGGGTTAATATAGTCTTACTACAAAAAAAATCCTATTTCATATAATAGCAAGAGTAAATTAAATCTGTCTTAATCAGGGATCGTAATTATTATAAGCGACATCCAATAACTAAAAGTTTAATTATAATTTTGTGATTTTTATTTTATTGCTCAACAGAAGTTATTCTTTCGCTCAGAAATAAAAGTTTTTTCTGAATTTTTATTTTACGTTTAAAAATAGAAGTAATTTGTCCAGTTTCATTTTTTATCCTCAAACATAAATCTCAAAACACCACACCGCTTTATTGCTGGCAGATGTCAAGTTTTGTTCCCAACACCTGAACAGGGGGGTTTAAGGGAGGGCCGGAGAGGGTTAATATGTATCATAAAACAATGTGATACGTAGAATTTTGTATGAAAAATATAAAGATTTAAGGAAAATAAATGCAATACAGAAATATTCTCTATGTACTCTTTTGATACTCTTAAAATTTTAAAATACACTTTCAGATGTTGTTCATTACAACTCTGTTACTTAGCAGCAGTCAGTGTTTGTCTTTTTGTTTAAGGTTGATGTTTTCAATATGAATAGCAAAGACATGCTCCATATGCTTGGAATTTTTTGGCAATATTGTAATTACTCGATGTATGAAGCATGCAGTTGAAAAGCTACTGTGTCCATACTATATTATAATTATTTAATTTTGCATAACACTATGTTAAAAACACGCCGAAGTGTTTCACGGCGAAGTGTTTCATGGGATTTACTCCCCATCGCGGCTAGAAGTTTCACTCCAAAAAATTTTTTTATCAAAACTTCAGGGGTGGCAACCAATTAATGCAGTGAAATGCTATAACAACAAAAAAACATTGCATTGAATTTTAACACTGGGATAAATTTAATGGAATGAAAACGAAAATGAGTTCTTGGGCACATGATAAAAATAAAAATAAAATGCATCATTGTTGCATGAATTAATTGCATGCAGCTAAGCCAAAGGTAATGGCTTAGCTGTGCTTAACCACAGAAAAGCCCCACCAATGAAGAAGCAAAAAAAAAAAAAAAAACGGGAGCAGAAGCAAAGCAGAAGTAAAATCAACAACAACAACGAAAACAACAACAAAAATTGAACGAAGTTCCGACAAGTTGCAAACAGAAGTTAGTATTTCAAAAGTTTTTTGTCGTAGCAACCAAAGCTAGTAACAAACAACAAAATAACAACATAAAACCGGACTATGAAACCGGAAAAGGACTATGAGAAGAATGAGGATATGGATTATGACAACAGTTTTGACATAAAGTAATCAAATTATTAGGACAAATAAAAATAAAGGAAGAATGAGGATAAGTTTGGGAACAAAGAAAAGGATAGGGATAATGATAAGAATAATTTCAAGGATTAAGAAACAATGTCACGTCAAAACCTACGGGTGTGTCCACGACACAGCCAATTCTTTTTTATTTTAATCTTCATTGGAAAATACTAGGCAGATACCATATGTGTTTGTTATATTGTATCTTTGTTCGAACTTTTACAATTATTCGTTATTCTTAATTCTCTCTTAATTAATGGTCAACTCAAACGTGACTACAAGAAATTTTTTACAATTTTTTTCTTTTTGCGTTTATGTCTTCAATCAACATTTTTTAATAAATTTTTTATAGTTTATATTGTTTTGCTTTTTTTTTTGTTACAAATTGTTACAAAAGGATCGAAGCAAGCTCCTTATTTACAATCCTATACTTTACGTAGTTATAGCCTTCAGATTTTTTTTTAATCAATCGTTTAATACTCTCTGACATCTGTTATTTGAATTCATCAATATTTACGACTTGAAGTTGTAGTTGATGGAAGAAAAGTTTGTGGATGAGATTGCCTTATAACTTGAATTGACTCAGGTTAAGGCATAACGCTTGCCTCTGATTCAAATTTACATGTTTCTTTGGCTTTCCACCACGCTTAGAACATCCTACACGTGTTTCAATTGATTGCCCTTTCCTTCCCACTAATCTATCACCCCATTTCGAACCAAGGCAGACTTGATAGGTATTCCACCTGAAATCCTTGGTTCAAAGCTAAAAAAAAAAACTTCGCGATAAACGAGAGAGGAACTTATTTTTAATTCCAAGCTTTTTTACATTTCAAGTAGTTATGGATAAAATCTTTTTCTTTTTTCTTTTTTCTGGTGGGTCATTGTACATAATTACACATGCACACAAAATGTATTTTTAATAGTCTAGGACCTCTAGACTCTAGGCATATCAAAATCCACTTAGAAAGCTTTTACAGGCTGTCGAAAAAACCAAAACAAAAAAAAAATTCTATGAAAAAGAATTAAGCGCAAGAATTGTATTTGTTTTTTCTTTTTCTCTCATTAAACAGCATTCATCGTAACTGACAGCATAAAAGACTGAATTAAATTGCAAAACGGACTCATTAGAGTGCCGACCGGCTTGAGTCAAATTGACTCGAAACAAATGAGGTAATGGTGAAAAACTATTGCTATTCGGAAACCATAGAAAATAAATACCTTAAATATCTTTAAAATAAAACATTCAGTATTTTACTATAAAGAGTCTATAAATGTGCTGTATTATTCTCATAGATACAAATTTTGAAAATGCACTAATCAGAGAATAAGGTTTTTGTTCTGTGAGAAATATATTCCGTGGATTTAACTACATTGAAAATTTTCCTTTGTTATCAAATATGTTTGCAGGAAAATTTTTCCTCGAAAATCTGCCAGCTCTGATTAGACAATAAAACATTTTAAGTTCAGTCAGAAAATGGTAAGTTGGTTGTATCGCAGACACACCCGTAGATTTTGATGTGACAGTGTATCTTTGTAGTAATTCTTGCCTTTATTCTTTTCTTTATTCCAAACTTATCCTCATACTTATACTCATTCTTCTATTTTTCCTTATAACTGTCCTACTTCGCGTCCAAACTCTTCTTTTCATCCATGTCCAAATTCTTGATCTTATTCTTGTTCGTATTTCTTTCCTAATTCTTATCCCACTTCTTTTCCCAATCTTTGTCCTAAGTCCCCTTTTGTATTCAAAACCCTTGTTCAAATATTCAATTCCTTCTCCAAATTTCTCATCCTCTTTCCAATCTTGGCTTAGTCCTTGTTCCAATATTTTTCATAGTCCTTTTCGCACTCCTTGGCTCAATTGTTGTCTTAATCCTTGTCCAATTTCATCTTTATCTAAACCTTTTTCGTACTCCTTATCTTATTCTTGATCTTAATCTTTGTCCAGATATTTGCCCTCATCATTTTTTTAATCCTTGTCCTTATCCTTATCCGTATCCTTATCCGTATCCTTATCCTTATCCTTATCCTTATCCTTATCCTTATCCTTATCCTTATCCTTATCCTTATCCTTATCCTTATCCTTATCCTTATCCCTATCCTTATCCTTATCCTTATCCTTATCCTTATCCTTATCCTTATCCTTATCCTTATCCTTATCCTTATCCTTATCCTTATCCTTATCCTTATCCTTATCCTTATCCTTATCCTTATCCTTATCCTTATCCTTATCCTTATCCTTATCCTTATCCCTATCCTTATCCTTGTCCTTATCCTTATCTTTATCCTTATCCTTAGCCTTATCCTTATCCTTATCCTTATCCTTATCCTTATCCTTATCCTTATCCTTATCCTTATCCCTATCCTTATCCTTATCCTTATCCTTATCCTTATCCTTATCCTTATCCTTATCCTTATCCTTATCCTTATCCTTATCCTTATCCTTATCCTTATCCTTATCCTTATCCTTATCCTTATCCTTATCCTTATCCTTATCCTTATCCTTATCCTTATCCTTATCCTTATCCTTATCCTTATCCTTATCCTTATCCTTATCCTTATCCTTATCCTTATCCTTATCCTTATCCTTATCCTTATCCTTATCCTTATCCTTATCCTTATCCTTATCCCTATCCTTATCCTTGTCCTTATCCTTATCTTTATCCTTATCCTTAGCCTTATCCTTATCCTTATCCTTATCCTTATCCTTATCCTTATCCTTATCCTTATCCTTATCCTTATCCTTATCCTTATCCGTATCCTTATCCTTATCCTTATCCTTATCCTTATCCTTATCCTTATCCTTATCCTTATCCTTATCCTTATCCTTATCCTTATCCTTATCCCTATCCTTATCCTTGTCCTTATCCTTATCTTTATCCTTATCCTTATCCTTATCCTTATCCTTATCCTTATCCTTATCCTTATCCTTATCCTTATCCTTATCCTTATCCTTATCCTTATCCTTATCCTTATCCTTATCCTTATCCTTATCCTTATCCTTATCCTTATCCTTATCCTTATCCTTATCCTTATCCCTATCCTTATCCTTGTCCTTATCCTTATCTTTATCCTTATCCTTAGCCTTATCCTTATCCTTATCCTTATCCTTATCCTTATCCTTATCCTTATCCTTATCCTTATCCTTATCCTTATCCTTATCCTTATCCTTATCCTTATCCTTATCCTTATCCTTATCCTTATCCTTATCCTTATCCTTATCCTTATCCTTATCCTTATCCCTATCCTTATCCTTATCCTTATCCTTATCCTTATCCTTATCCTTATCCTTATCCTTATCCTTATCCTTATCCTTATCCTTATCCTTATCCTTATCCTTATCCTTATCCTTATCCTTATCCCTATCCTTATCCTTATCCTTATCCTTATCCTTATCCTTATCCTTATCCTTATCCTTATCCTTATCCTTATCCTTATCCTTATCCTTATCCTTATCCTTATCCTTATCCTTATCCTTATCCTTATCCTTATCCTTATCCTTATCCTTATCCTTATCCTTATCCTTATCCTTATCCTTATCCTTATCCTTATCCTTATCCTTATCCCTATCCTTATCCTTATCCTTATCCTTATCCTTATCCTTATCCTTATCCTTATCCTTATCCTTATCCTTATCCTTATCCTTATCCTTATCCTTATCCTTATCCTTATCCTTATCCTTATCCTTATCCTTATCCTTATCCTTATCCTTATCCTTATCCTTATCCTTATCCTTATCCTTATCCTTATCCTTATCCCTATCCTTATCCTTATCCTTATCCTTATCCTTATCCTTATCCTTATCCTTATCCTTATCCTTATCCTTATCCTTATCCTTATCCTTATCCTTATCCTTATCCTTATCCTTATCCTTATCCTTATCCTTATCCTTATCCTTATCCTTATCCCTATCCTTATCCTTATCCTTATCCTTATCCTTATCCTTATCCTTATCCTTATCCTTATCCTTATCCTTATCCTTATCCTTATCCTTATCCTTATCCTTATCCTTATCCTTATCCTTATCCTTATCCTTATCCTTATCCTTATCCTTATCCTTATCCTTATCCTTATCCTTATCCTTATCCTTATCCTTATCCTTATCCTTATCCTTATCCTTATCCTTATCCTTATCCTTATCCCTATCCTTATCCTTATCCTTATCCTTATCCTTATCCTTATCCTTATCCTTATCCTTATCCTTATCCTTATCCTTATCCTTATCCTTATCCTTATCCTTATCCTTATCCTTATCCTTATCCTTATCCTTATCCTTATCCTTATCCTTATCCTTATCCCTATCCTTATCCTTATCCTTATCCTTATCCTTATCCTTATCCTTATCCTTATCCTTATCCTTATCCTTATCCTTATCCTTATCCTTATCCTTATCCTTATCCTTATCCTTATCCTTATCCTTATCCTTATCCTTATCCTTAGCCTTATCCTTATCCTTATCCTTATCCTTATCCTTATCCTTATCCTTATCCTTATCCTTATCCTTATCCTTATCCTTATCCTTATCCTTATCCTTATCCTTATCCTTATCCCTATCCTTATCCTTATCCTTATCCTTATCCTTATCCTTATCCTTATCCTTATCCTTATCCTTATCCTTATCCTTATCCTTATCCTTATCCTTATCCTTATCCTTATCCTTATCCTTATCCTTATCCTTATCCTTATCCTTATCCCTATCCTTATCCTTATCCTTATCCTTATCCTTATCCTTATCCTTATCCTTATCCTTATCCTTATCCTTATCCTTATCCTTATCCTTATCCTTATCCTTATCCTTATCCTTATCCTTATCCTTATCCTTATCCTTATCCTTATCCTTATCCTTAGCCTTATCCTTATCCTTATCCTTATCCTTATCCTTATCCTTATCCTTATCCTTATCCTTATCCTTATCCTTATCCTTATCCTTATCCTTATCCTTATCCTTATCCTTATCCTTATCCTTATCCTTATCCTTATCCTTATCCTTATCCTTATCCTTATCCTTATCCTTATCCCTATCCTTATCCTTGTCCTTATCCTTATCTTTATCCTTATCCTTAGCCTTATCCTTATCCTTATCCTTATCCTTATCCTTATCCTTATCCTTATCCTTATCCTTATCCTTATCCTTATCCTTATCCTTATCCTTATCCTTATCCTTATCCTTATCCTTATCCTTATCCTTATCCTTATCCTTATCCTTATCCTTATCCTTATCCTTATCCCTATCCTTATCCTTATCCTTATCCTTATCCTTATCCTTATCCTTATCCTTATCCTTATCCTTATCCTTATCCTCATCAAAATCGTTGTCCTAATACTTGTACTAATGCTTGTCCTTTGCTGCATTGGATTATTTTAAGAGTTCCCTGAGGTACCTATGACGCCACTAATTTTTGTTTTATTTTTATCATGTGACCGAAAACCTCAGCTTTTGAACTGTATTTACTGATTGCAAGGGACCGTGGTGTCGCCTCAATTTTTTTTCTTTTTGTTTCATTTTCGTTGAGTATTTTCATAATTTCTTTTTTCAGCTCATATTGCTGAAATAATATGTTAAAATGTATTTAACGTTTTAGTACCTTTTCTTATGTCGAAAATACTTTTTATTATTTTTCCGTGTGCTATTCGGAAGCTTTTCACTCGGATGATCTAATTTTGACTGTTTGAATGAGAATATTTGGCACTTGTAAGGTAAATATGATTGGCGAAAATTCATATAGCCCCATTGGCTAGTATAAATTTTGACAATCGGCAAGAGAATTTTTGATACCAGCAAAAATAGAATACAAAAATAAAACACTTGTGAGTTCGTGAGTCGTAAAGAAGTTAAAAATTTTGTGCGTCCGACAACATAGCAACCAGAAGTGGAAAATATTTGCGAACATTTTCATTTTCAGTATATATTCGCAATTTTGAATATTAAATTATATTCTTGCACTAATACACTACTGAAATCTAAAACGTTAAAATTACTAGTTGTCAAAATTTCATTGTCCTTTTAGCACAGCAAAAATGACAATTATATTTCAACAGACAGAAATTGTATTCAAATCAGTAACTTCTTTTCTACCACGAGTTGAAAGTTTCCGAATAGGGGGTTTCGCATGGTTCAACACATGGTATAATAATACAAGGTAGCATTGACAGTTGCTTGGGAAAACATCTCCTGTCAAAAAATATATTCAAAAAGACAGCGACCACAATCGGCCATTGAAAACACAAATAATATTGAAAACGTTGAAGTGAAAAAAAAACAACAACCTAATGATGCAATTACAAGGTAAGTTCATTTTAAGATAGCTGCTTAAATGAGAAATTTTGCAACAACAAAGCTGTAGGAGCTACAAACGTCAAATGACAAAAGCAACAACAACAATTTGAAAACTCAATGGCTGCATTCTGGCAGAAACAGCGCTCAGGTAGCAAAGTAGCATAAAATGACACATTCTGCTGAATAGGCTCTTTTGAGAAACGTCAAACTGAAAACAGCTAAAAATTAAAAGCAATATAAAAAAATGAAACTAGCAAAGAAACCATGGAAAAGGTATTCAATTGGTGAATCGAATTTAATGTTATATTTTATATTTATATTTTAAACCATAAACCAATATTTTAAACCATAGTTGTTAAATTGCGATTACGATTAGTAATCAATTAGATTATTTTTTAAAAAGAATTGTAATGATTATATAATCCTTAAGCAAGAATTTCATGATTAGTAATTGATTACGATTACAAATAATCAAAAAATAATAACGATTACTTGAGATTACGCAAAATAATCAAAAATAATCAAAAGTAATCGAAAACTAATTCGATTACTTATGAAGATTATCTTTGATTCTTTTTTGATTATTTTAAGAATTTCAGTCTAAAGTACGGAATATTTTGTGAAAGTGATGATGAAATTGACACAACTGGTTCTTTGCAGGACACCGTTAAACCCGATTAGTGATCCCAGCAGACCAACTCTTCTGCTACTTGCATGACAATTCAAGTGCTGAAATGATTTGGCAAAAGTATGGCTTGTTGAAGGAACAATTTCTTTCATTCCATACTCCTTAAATGCCCTCAGCGCCAGATGAGAGACTATTTTTTTTTTGCTGGCATAGTAAACACTTCAAGACGGCTGATCATTGTCTGATGTTTCTTTTGAAAAACTAGTTCTTATGAATGCAAATAGTAATTTAGAGTAAAAAAGTTTTATTATTGTTTCCTTTATGTTGTACTATAACACATTATTGTTCTCGTTCTTTTTTTTTGTCAATCTTTTTTTTTGTAATGAAATACATAACTTTGTTTTTTTTTTTAATAAAATTTAACAACATTTTTTGTACCTAAGACTGAAATTCTTAAAATAATCAAAAAAGAATGAAAAATAATCTCGATAAGTAATCGGATTATTATTTTATTACTTGTGATTCTTTTTGATTATTTTGCATAATCTCAAGTAATGGTTATTATTTTTTGATTATTTGTAATCGTAATCATGTGATTGCGATTACAAACAGAAAAGAATCGTACTTACACTAAGGGAAATAATGCATATTAACATTATCCACGCCTGAGTATCAATTTTATTTAAATATTTACGTGGATAAATCAAATATTTTCCCTACAACTCGTTTTTTTCCCGTATTTGAATTTTATTTATACCACAAACGTACACACATATTCCATACAAGCAAGCAGCAACAGCATCGCACACTTACACACATACTCCGACAAGCAGCAACAGCATCGCACTTTGTTCCTGAGTTTATTTCTTGCATTTGCAGTTCTTATAGTTCTCATTTAGTTATTGTTGCAAGAGTAATATACTATGCATGTTTGGCAAAGAAATTAAATTATGTAGGGTGGAGTGACAACTCGGTATTTTCAAGAATATCTTGGACCGATTGTCATTTACCTGCATAATTTGCTTCTGCCTAAACATATTTTGTACATTACTTTTGCAATATTAGTGCACCAACTGTCACACATAGTATAAATTAGAGAACGAAAAAAGTGAAGCGATAATAAATTATACAGGCAATGGCATTTGATGAACGCAATATGAATAAAATAATACCATAAAACCATTAATAACATATTCAATTTAAATATGTTTTTTTTAATTTCAATATTTTTATTCAAATTTTCTTTAAATGCGATAGTTTATTTTCAAATAGTAAATATTTGAAAGATATTTTAAAAAAATTCGTGCATAATTTTAATATATTTTTTATTAATTCTGTTTAAATATTTAATTTAATTAAAAAAGTATTCAAATAAATTTTAAATATTTACGTAGTCGATTTATTCAAATGCGTTATTGGTGCAAAAATGACTCGCTTTTTGGATAAATTAAAAAAGTTTTTGGATAAATTTAATATTTTTTTCCCTTAGTGTAATCAATTATTTTACCTTTTTGAAAAAAAGAATCGAATAAGTAATGATTACTACGAGTAATCAGTACTTAACAGCTATGTTTTTAACTTAACTTAACTTTGTTCATCTGTCAAAATCAAGTGAGCGTAAACCGCTCAATAGAAGTAACATAAAATATTTTCGCTACCTAACATGGCGACCGCTCAGGCAACATGTTGTGTGAGCGCTTTGTGCTGCATACCACTCAGCCGGAAAGTTGAGCAAGAGTTGCGTAGAAAGTATCGGCCAGAATGCAACCAATATCAACAGCTGATTTTGATAACTAGCGCACCCTGCTCTCCAATATGAACCTACCTTGTATTTGTATCATGAACAACATCATCACCTGCAGATGCATTTTCACAAACAGCTGTTTTTGACAGGAGATGTTTTCTTGTAGAAGTAAAAGTAAGCAGTTGTCAATGCTACCTTGTATTATTATACCATGGGTTCAACATGTTGGACGACAAAGTCAGATGGAAAACTAACGGGAAAATTTTATTGAGCTTTCGAACGATCCAACAGTTGAACCATGCTCAGCCCTTGAAAGGACTTTGACCTAGCTTCTTATGATCAATTGTGTTGTGCGTGTTATTAAGTTTGTACACAATTTACCGAGAAATGGACCTACAGGCTTAACGCCGACTCCGAACGGCGATGAACGGAATGTTCTCTTTCTCAAGAAGCTTTACATGGCATTTTTGATTACTTTCTGAGGTTTGCCATTGTCTGCAGTGAGGTGGCGGCCGTACAGAAAAATTATTTTAATTCAAATAATTTTCTGTCGCTGCTGGGGTTCGAACCTGGGTCTCCAAAGTTCGTTGACATAGCGGCCACGCACTTTAACCAACTACGCCACGGACGCCACGATGCATTTTGGAAAAATCTTTTTTTTAACTTTTTTGGAAAACTGCGCTGTACAATGTAACGTTGTCAAGTCAAAAAATCGAGAAACCTCGATTTAACTACTACTTAACTACTTAAAGAAACCCAAAAAAAAAATTTTCTGATTCAACCCTAATCCCTCAAAACATGTTATTTGGCGTCCTTCTGACAACCAAAGAGCATTTTTCTTAAGTAATCACATCGACTGGTCAAAGGGAGATCAAAGGGGATGCATGTAATGAGCTGGTTGATATTGTTTTATAATTGGTTTAATTGTTGTTTTATTTTGTTTTTTGTATTCTTTTTTTTTTTTGTGTGATGTAACCTGTTAGATTTCTTTTTTATAGATCAAATGTGTGTGATTATGTTTCGTCGAGATGGTTTTTGTCACGACATTACGACACATGGGCGGGTAAACGCCAGCAATTTTCTTTTTTCCTTCAATAAAAATAACACTATGCAACGAAGAACAATTGCCAAGGACAATAAAAACTAAAGCTTATACAAGCAGCATATCATAAAAAGAAAGAGGAAACTTTATAAATCCCTTGTTAACATGTGTAAGTGAGTGACAGACGAATTCTGGAAAATGTTAGTTCAAGTATGCGTGACAACTTATCGCAAGGCCCACCCACATTACCAAAGATACACTAAGGAAAAAAATATTAAATTTATCCAAAAACTTTTTTAATTTATCCAAAAAGCGAGTCATTTTTGCACCAATAACGCATTTACTTAAATTGACTACGTAAATATTTAAAATTTATTTAAATACTTTTTTAATTAAATAAAATATTAAAATATTTAAGCAGTATTAATAAAAAATATATTAAAATTATGCACGAATATATTTAAATATTTTTCAAATATTTACTATTTGAAAATAAAACTATCGCATTTAAGGAAAATTTATATAAAAATATTGAAATTGAAAAACAATTTATTTGAATATTTCCCACGAGCTGCGTCCATATCAAATGCCATTAAGTGGTATATTTTATTTTCTTTTTGTGAAAATATGATTTGTGAGTCCGGTGGTGAGTGCGATGCATGATGAAATCATGTAGAGTGGAGTGATATTCTTGAGAAAATACCGAGTTGTCACTCCACCTTACATGAATTCATCATGCATCGCACTCACCACCGCACTCACAAATCATATTTGCCAAATATCCATAATATATTACCCTTGAAACATTAACTAAATGAGAACTATAAGACCTGCAACTGCTGGTGCGAAGAAACTGCAGCAGCATCGCACTCTGTTCCTGCTTGGCGGCTGCTTAACAGCTGTATGGAATACGTGTGTCAGTGTGTGGCATAAATAAAATTTAATTACGGAAAAAAAAAACGAGTTGAAAGGAAAATATTTGATTTATCCACGTAAATACTTAAATGAAATATATACTCAGGCGTGGATAATGTTAATATGCGTTATTTCCCTTAGTGTACACCTTTACTTTCAACTTGACATCTGCATTCAAATACATACACCTGCATGCTCCTGGCGACAGTATTTTTTCACACTACCCAATAAACCATAAAACGAAGTCATATTCGTTTTGAATTCGATATGAATTCGAGATCCCGGATTCACCATCACAGACTTATTTGCGCATTCGTTTCGAAATTAAAAGAATCCTAAACATAGATTTTTCGAATAAAGGTTTTCATAAAAGACTTAAAGGCTTATTATTAACATACAGATGCGAAAACGATTGGAAAAATAGATATAAAAAAAATATTTACCCAACGAACTGAATAAAATTTCTTAAAAATTCCTTCAGTTTATATTTCATATATAAATATATGAAAAAAAATTTTCTCTCAGAGGACTCAAAAATAAATTTTATTTAATTTTACTTAATTATATAAATTCTGCAACGGTATAACCTCAAAACATCCTTATTTTCTCGGATTGAGGTCTTTCGAATTGGAAAATAGTTCGCAAAAATGAAAAAAGAAGAACAAAAACAAACATTCTTTGGCAGACTGTTTCGTGTGAAATTCTAGACGACATATGCGCAAAAAATTATTTAATTAAAAAAACAATAGGGGTATTCACGGGTTGATGCGAATTGCAAGAATGCGAAAATGCAATATATTTTTCGCACTAACGCGTGAACATCAATATTGTAACTATACGATAAATGAAAGAAATATATTGCCACCTTATTTCAAAATAACAAAAACTTATTCAAATCAACGTACAAACTTAGCCTTTTTAAAGTTTTACTCAGATGGCAACTATGCTTGATAACAACCATAACATGAATCAGCTGTTTCGCATCACTGTTTGTGCGCTTTCGCAATAGGTTTGAGCAGTGCGTAATTCAAGAAGAGTTGCAAAATGGCTTCTAATGTGTTTGTTGTTGGAATGATGCGAAATTTCGCAATCTTGCATTTCCGCATCGTCACAACTGCGTTTCGCACCAACCCGTGAATACCCCTAATATTTATGAAGTTATCAAATACAAGAAACAAAAAGGATACTTGAAGAAAAAAAAAGTTGGCTGAGTCATTGATTCACCCATAGATATATAGACGCGACAACGTAAACTTATACTTGTCTCAATAATTGTCCTAATCCTTGTCTTAATTCTAATACTAAGCCTTAAGACTTCCCCTCCTTTTTTTTTCTAATTCTTATAACTGTCATAATCCTGGTCAAAGAACCTTTAGCATTGTCCAGCCTTGTGTGGCGGCGGTGGCCAAGTGCTTTAAACAGTGTGAATACCACTCGATGCCAATGCGAGCCCAGGTTCGAACCTCAGCTAAAACAACAAAAAGTTTTTCAAATGGAAATCAATTTTACTGATAGGTCGTCAACTCTCTGCAGACAATGGAAAACCTCAGATAGTAAACATGCACACTAACCGTTCGGAGTCTGCATAAAAACTAGTAGGTCCCGTTCTCGATCAATAATAATAATAATAACATTTAAACATTTAAATACAATTTGATCACAAGAAGCTCAGTCAAATTCCTTTCAAGGACTAAAATGGCCTATTGATTTAATTTTTTTGTGAATCCTTGTCCTAATTCTCTTCCGAGTCTTTATCGTATTCCCTATTATAATCTTGCTCCCACTCCTAGTCATAATATTTGCCCTAATTCTTGATATCCTTAGAGATTCCGAATCTATGGCCTACTCCTTATCTCAATCGTACTGTTTATCTTTTTTTTTAAACTTTGTGCTAATACTTTTTCTTATACTTGTTCTAATCAATGGCGTTATACTAGTACAAATAGTTTTTCTGACCCTTATTCAACTCCTCGTCGTAATTCTTTTCCTAAACTTTGTTATAATTCTTGTCCTTTCCCATGTCCAAATCCCTGTACTGCTCTTTTTCGTAATATTTGTTTTAACCTTTCTCGTAATCTTTGTTTCAATCTATGACTTTTTTCCTTGCCGAAATCACTGTTCTTCTTCTTGGTTCAATCCTTGTTCTATTTATTTTCTTATCTTTATCTTGATTTTTTTTTTCATATCCTTTCATTTTTGATTTTGATTTTGTTTTTGATTTTGATTTTAATTTTCGATTTTGATTTTGATCTTTTTATATCGATTTTGATTTTGATTTTGATTTTGATTTTTTGATGTTGATTTTTCGATTTTGATTTTGATTTTGATTTTGATTTTGATTTTGATT
This sequence comes from Pherbina coryleti, assembly GCA_943735915.1. Classification (NCBI taxonomy): domain Eukaryota; kingdom Metazoa; phylum Arthropoda; class Insecta; order Diptera; family Sciomyzidae; genus Pherbina; species Pherbina coryleti. Next base: position 82,595,112 of record OX030952.1, on the reverse strand, counting down.
TTGTTTTTGATTTTGATTTTGATTTTGATTTTGATTTTGATTTTTTTTTATTTTGATTTTGATTTTGATTTTGATTTTGATTTTGATTTTGATTTTGATTTTGGTTTTGATTTTGATTTTGATTTTGTTTTTGATTTTGATTTTGATTTTTTGATTTTGATTTTGATTTTGATTTTGATTTTGATTTTGATTTTGATTTTGATTTTGATTTTGATTTTGATTTTGATTTTGATTTTGATTTTGATTTTGATTTTGATTTTGATTTTGATTTTGATTTTGATTTATATTTTGATTTTTTGATTTTGATTTTGATTTTGATTTTGATTTTGATTTTGATTTTGATTTTGATTTTGATTTTGATTTTGATTTTGATTTTGATTTTGATTTTGATTTTTTGATTTTGATTTTGATTTTGATTTTGATTTTGATTTTGATTTTTTTGATTTTGATTTTGATAAAAACAGACTCGGAAACGAACTCGTTAACGAACATAAGGACCAACACTGCGTATGCGTTACGAGTTGTTTGGCTTATTAGGTGATAAAACAATTGTTAAGAGTTGGAGTCATTACAATGAACTTAGTTTGGATTATTTTTTATTTTTTTTTTTTTTTTGTATTTGTCTTTATGTAGTGGCATTATTGTCAGATTTATCAATTGTTATGAGTTTGTGTGCGTTAAGAAAAAACAACGGCACACATATAAATCTAATATGTGTGGGTGGATTGAGGTGGATACCATTCTTTTCCAAAGTCTTGAAAGCATGTTGTTTATATGTTTATCTGTTCATTGAGCGTTTTAAGACACGCGAAGTCATTATCTAAATTATGACAATTTGTTCAAAAGGTATTTAAGCACAATAAGTGACTTATTCGCTATCCACAAACATGCATATGTGTTCATAATTATTTCAATTTAACCTTAAGCTTTAACAATAGGTTTGTGTGTGTGCTCGTGTACTTATATGGTAACTTTCTCTCTGATTTAAAAATTAGTATTTCCATTAATTGCGAAATAGGCTAAAAAAACAATATTCGTATTTTGTTCTTAAGAACATTTTCTGAAATATTATAAAGCTTATTATCAATAAAATCTCATACAACTGTTTAACAAATATTCGTTAATGTCAAAATAAGGACACATCCAAATTTATTTGATTTCTCTTGAGATATTGAAAAAATTTATCAAAAATTCAAAAACATCTCACGTCTTGCTTTAATCGGCTTAACTCGATTTTATTAGAGATTTTTGGCATTCAACAATTTGTAAATTTGTGTTTCGTGTTTTTAGCAACACGTTTTGAAAAACAACACCTTTGGAAGAAAAGAAATCAGTTATTCTTAATGGAAGATGTGACTTAAATTATAATCATTTTACTTATGTTCAAGAAACTCAAAAATGTTCTTGCAAGAAAACAAATCCCTTTTGAAGTTAAGTTTATTTATATCAAAAAAGAAGACAAACAAAAAAAACAAAACGAATAATCACCACTCTGCATGAATGAATTCATTTGTTGTTTCAAGTTCCTTTAATTTTCCAACTCCCTGCAAGTCGAGGCAGGCAAACAACAAGTTTGCGCGAATCATAGGCAGCAAAAATCAAGTCGTCAAATGTAGAAAACTTGATATGTAGAAACTTGAAAAGAAGATAAAAAGCAATTATTTTGCCTACAAATGCTTTATTTCGTAGAATTAACTTCGTATCGTCACACAGTACTTTGAGCCCATACAAAAGTGAGGAAAAAATACAAGGAGTGGTTCGATTGTTATGAAATTCTGCATGTTTATGAATTTTTGCTAGCTAATTTCAAATATTGAATAAGATTTTACGTACATCAGTATTTGCGCCAAAAATTAGGTTTTAATAAAAAAAAAAAACGAAATTTTCCTATATTAAATTTAATTTTAAAATTATTAGAACTGTTAAAAAAAAACAAAAAAGAACTTAATTTAAAACGATTAAGGCTTTAACTTTTTAATACTGAAAACCATTTGGCAAAATCTTTATTTTTAAAAAGGATAGGCATATAGTTTCCTATGCACTTTTTCGACAAAAATGCTACTATACATGTAAAATAATGTTTTGCAAAACAAAAAAAGAAATATTCGTATTGGTATTTTTTTTTTAATCAAGTTTAATATGAGAAAATAAAACTAAATAAAAAAAATATTTTAAGGGGACATATAGGTTACAAATGTAAAAAAAAACGTGTTTTTCAGGAATTTTGTTCTCATATCGTTTTAAAACTTTGCACATATATTTATTAACATTTAAAAAATACAAAAAAATTTTTTCAGAATTTTTGAAGCGGTTTTTGACGTTATTTGATTTAAAAAAAAAATGCCAAGAAATTGACGGTGTGCAGGATATCACCAGTCTGGACCATCTGAGGAAAAAATAAAAAAAACAAATTAATCCTTGTTGAAGTGGCCACCGCCTGAACTAAGATAATTTTTATCCGACGAAAAAAAACAAAATGGCGGCCATTTGAAAAAAATCGATTTTCGGTGTTAAAAAATCGGTCCATTTCATTTGGTGTTAATTTTTCCCTTATCATGTGCTAAAAAGAGTATTTTAAGGAAACATAACCTTTATTTTAATTTTTTTTTTTTTTTTGTCTAAAATAACATCAGAATTTTATTTTATTTGTTAAGAAACATTTTTTTTTAAAAAAATTCTTTAAAAATTATAAACAAACTCCGGTAGAGTGTAAGAAATATGGTAACAAAATAAAGAATAATTTTTGAGAAAACATTCATTTTAGACCATTTTTCAAAAAACGATGCTCAAAGAATCGGAAAAACTCGGATAAAGTGAAAACAGTTTCTGAAAGAAAAAAAATAAAAATTAAAATAAAAAAATGAAACTGGAGGTATGTGGAGCTTTTTCTTTCTTGTCTGCAAAAAATAGAAAATATTTCAAAATATTTTGTAAATTTTTTTATAAATTTAAGTAATTTTTTCAAAATAATTTCCAATTGTTTTTAACCAAATATAAAAACCAAAATTCGTTCATAGATTTTTTAAAAATTAAAAAAAAAAACATTCGAATTGTTTAAAAAATGTGCTCACAACATTGTTTTCTTTGAATTAGAGGAAAATATGATTTGTAGACCATTTTTCAAAATGCGATAACTGCTAGAAACGGTTGAAAACGGTTATGAAATTTTGGAATCTGAAAGATAAATACATGTTTAACAATATTTTTGAAAATGGAAGAGATGTTTTTTTTTTAATTTGCTCTCAAAAATTGCAAATTTTTTTGAAAATATTTAAAAAATTTTTATTTTTTTGGAAATTTTTCATTTTATTTTCTTAGGCTAAATTGAAAACATATTAAAAGTCATTTATTTATACAATATTTTTCTTGAAATAAAATAAAAAATCAAATGAATTCGGCTAAAATTGCGATTACAGCAAGATGTGCAAAATCAAATATTCCACAACAATAAAAATACATAAAAATGGTTGACTTTAAAGAGGTATAGTGTCTACAAAAATTGTTCAATTGCAATAAAATTTTGGATTCTTCTTATTGAAAGTATTACCTAAAAAACGGTACCAATTTTGTTAGGTTCTGTTACAACAAAAATCTTGATTTATTCCTTTGGGACAAAGTACTGTGCGTCAGTGCAAACTTCGTTTCTCGAGTTAAGAAACAATTTAACTTTAAAGCATTGGATTGAAATATGTTCGTTTGTTTTTTTGTTGTTGTTGTTTTTTATCCCCTACACCTGGACAGGGGAGCATTAAGGGAGGGCCGGAGAGAGTTAATATGTATCAACGACCCGCATTACTTTTGCAAAAACCACTCCGACCACTTCTTGCGGGGGTTCCCAGACAAAAAATTAAAAGGGGTGTATTAATTTTGTCCGTCAGTGCCTTTCTACGGCAGCGCAGTCGCATAGACTTGAAATCAGACTTGAAAAGTAAAAAGCTTAATTTTTTTCTGCCAATTAATGTAGGAGAATTAAACCGGAGAATTATTCTTTATCAAGACAATGCGAGCTTTCGACGTTTTTGAGCACTCAAAGGCGATTTTGGGCACTAAAAACATAGAATTAATCGGTTATCCGAGTTACATACCTAATTCGGCACCCAAGTACATATTAATTTTTGTTCCCGCAATTGCGGGAAAAACTGCTTGGACAACGATTTTTGACGCCAGAAAAAGCCGTTGATGCATTTAACCTTAGTTCGGCCGACGAGTCACCGCGGTGACTATTACACCTTTTTAACACAAAAACAAAAAAAATTGTTTTCAACCATTTCTATTAACCAGTTCTCCGTGACATCGTAAACTAATAAATTTTAAGTACAAAATTCCTCTATAATGAAGAATATTTTATCTTTTATAACGCAGTCATCGGGGGGGTGACTATTTCGGCCAAACTAGGGTTAAAAACTATGTTTTGTTGTTTGTGCCAAGCGGAATATGATAAAAATTATAAGAAATGGTTCGAACGCATGCAAAAATGTATGATTATTGCATGTATGAAAAAAAAATTTGTACAGCTCTCTAAACTTGATAATTTTTAGTTTAAAAATATTTTTCGGGAATTTTTTTTTCCTAGATGGAAAAACATATCGTTTTCAAATTTTGCACGTGTATTAATTAACATTTAAAGAATACAAAGACATATTTTCAGAATTTTGGAAGCGGTTTTTGACGTTTTTTGGTTTTTTTTAAAAAAATGCCAACAAAATGACGGTGTGCAGGATATCACCAGTCTGGAACATCTGAGGAAAAAAAACAAATTAATCCTTGTTGTAGTGGCTATCAAGTCACTTCAACAAGGATTAATTACGTTTTTTTTTCTTCAGATGTTCCAGACTGGCGATATCCTGCATATTGTCAGTTTTGTTGCGTTTTTAAAAAAAAAATCAAATAACGTCAAAAACCACTTAAAAAATTATGAGACAAATTTTATTGTATTTTTTAAATTTTAGTTAATATGTATATGTGCAAAATTTGAAAACGACATCTTTTTTCCTTCTATAAATTAGGTTAGGTTATAAAATTTGTAACCTATATGCCCCCTTAAGTTGCAAACTATTTCGAAAAGTTCATAGGTACCTAAACACTCATATTTTTTTCCCAAATTAAAAAAAAATATATATGTATCAGTGATCTGCAACGGGTAGCTTTTTTGTGACTCTAAGTATATCTGAAAAAAATAAGTACAAAAACCTACTCAATCCATATCGTACGCAACCCGACACACACTCACTTATACGAAGCTACAATGCGGCGGCTCAAATGAATATGAGTATCCTAAATCACGAGTCGGATCGGGTAAAGTTCGGGTTTTTCGGTTCATTAATACTTATGGTTGTTGTCGTCTTGTTGATACTTATTCTATTTACCCAAACAGTCGGGTTCGACACAAATACTCAAATCACTCGGGTAATTCTGCCACCGATATAAAGCAGAGCGCAGTAGAGCGTAGCAGTGAGAATGATTGAGTTTTTTTGTATTTGCCATGTGCTTCTTTTTCCTGAGCACTTAGTTAGAAACAGAAAAACACGTGTTCGTCTTGTGTTGTTTTTTCTTTTTGTTTATGCAGTGCTTTGTGTTGTTTTTTGTTTTTAACCGACTTCAAAAAGGAGGAGGTTCTCAATTTCGTTGGTTTGTCCGCGCTTTTTTTTTTTTTTTTTTTTTTTTTTTTTTTTTTAAATGTATGTACATCGATAACTCCTAAAGCACTTGCCCGATTTCCGTAATTTTTTGTCAACAGATAGATACCATGAACGCGGAGGTCCTTTTTCAAAAAAGTGGGCGATATTCGACAAAGGGGCGTGTCAATATAAGAAAAACACTGTATTTCAGTTAATATTGACACTAGGGTACTGAAATTTACAGTAAAAACACTGGGGTAGACACAATTATTACAAATTACGATCAATAAAGTGGGCGTTATTTGACAAAGGGGTGTGGTCATATTAAAAAAACACTGTATCTCAAATAGTATTGACACTAGGGTACTGAAATTTTGTACAGGGGTAGACACACTTTTAAAAAACTACTGTAAAGAAAGTGGGCGTTATTCGACAAAGGGGTGTGGCAATATTAGAAACACACTATATATCGAATAATATTGACACTAGGGTGCTAAAATTTAGTGCAGGGGTAGGCATAGCTATTACAAATTACAGTTAATAAAGTGGGCGTTATTTGACAAATGGGTGTGGCAATATTGGAAAAACACTGTATCTCGAATAGTATTGACACTAGGGTCCTGAAATTTAGTACAGGGGTAGACACAATTTTTGAAAATTACTGTAAAGAAAGTGGGCGTTATTCGACAAAGGGGTGTGGCAAAATTCGAAACACACTATATATCGAATAATATTGACACTAGAGAGCTGAAATTTAGTACATGGGTAGGCATAGTTATTACAAATTACAGTTAATAAAGTGGGCGTTATTTGACAAATGGGTGTGGCAATATTGGAAAAACACTGTATCTCGAATAGTATTGACACAAGGGTACTGAAATTTAGTACAGGAGTAGACACAATTTTTAAAAATCACTGTAAATAAAGTGGGCGTTATTCAACAAATGGGTGTGGCAATATTAGAAACACACTATATATCAAATAATATTGACACTAGGGTGTTGAAATGTAGTACATGGGTAGGTACAGTTACTGCAAGTTACGGCTAAAAAAGTGGGCGTTATTTAACAAAGGGGCGTGTCAATATTATAAAAATACTATATCTTAGTTAATATTGACACTAGCGTATTAATATTTGGTATACAGGTAGATAAGTAAGTAGAATCATTAAAAAAGTGAGCGGGGTTGTACACAGGATGTGTCACTTTAAGGAAAGTACTATATTACGGTTAATATTGATACTTGGAAACTGAAATTTGGCACAGGGGTAGGTAGAATCATGGTATGGTACGGTAAATAAATTAGGCGGGAATAGAGAAAGGGCGTGGCACAACAAATTGTAAAGAAGCAGAAATGGAAAATACCCAACAAACTTTCAGGAATTAATAAATCAAATTTGTTAAGAACAAAGTTTCATGTTTAAAATTTTCCTCAAGAATAAATACTATTGCATAAAATATTTCATATTATCTAAAAAGGAAGAAATAAAAACTTTTTAACAAAAAAAAAAACCCGACTTCAAAATCACTACAAAGTAAAAAATAATTTTAAATAACTTTTCCCATTCATTTCTTGGTCATATTTTAAAAGCTATTTATACGTGTTATAATATTGGAAATCTTATCATTTTCATTTTTTTTATTTTGTTTTATTATCAATATATTAATTGCTTTATGAACATAAAAGCTTTGAAGTCGGCGCTCATCTTTGACACACAATCATGACCTTTTACCATCCGTGCACTATTTAGTGCCTTGGTGACACTGTAGTAATTTTAAAAGCTTTGTACACATTAAAATTCTCACTAAACTGGTTTGGGTGAGCTTGTAAAGCTCATATTGAATATGACATAGTGTGTAACAGCTGCACAAATAATGCATGGAACACATTGGCTACATTCAGCGTACTCAAAAATTGCCAATTGAAAGAAAAAAAATCGCTAAGAAGCTTTTATATTCATAAAGTTAATAATATTTTTATGATAAAACAAATTAGAAAAAATTAAAATAAAAAGATTTCGACATGGTAAGATAAGCGCCGACTTCAAAGCTTTTATGTACATAAAGCTATTAGTATATTGATGATAATAAAACAAAATAGAAAAAATGAAAATGATAAGATTTCCAATATTATAACACGTATAAATAGCTTTTAAAATATGACCAAGAAATGAATGGGAAAAGTTATTTAAAATTATTTTTTACTTTGTAGTGATTTTGAAGTCGGGTTTTTTTTTTTGTTAAAAAGTTTTTTTATCTAACGAAACCATTAACAACGAAACACTAACACTAACAACGAAATAAAATATCAACAACAAATTTGCAGCATAAAACTCAAACAAAATATGCGAGCGTTAGCTTTTACTTATTGTCGCTTAGAGACGTTGGCAGAGAAAAAGCAGTACTCAGAGTACACTCAAAATATACCCGAAAATACTCGGATATAGCGCCTTTTCAAGACTCTGACTCGACGCACTCATTAAATACGAGTCTGAGTGGTTCGGGTCACGCCGCGCTCGGGTATAAGTATGTACTTATACCCGAAAATATGCTAATGAGTGGAATGATTACACTGAGTTACAAAATGACACTTTATAAAAGGTGCAGAGTTTTCGATAGTCAATCCCGAATGAATTTTGGCAGCTGATTTCAAATATGTACTCCGTTTTTTTCCATCAGCTCGAGTTTTTGAGTTATAGGCAAAAACATGAAAATCAGTTCTTTTTCTGATAATTTTGCTATATCTATTACATTGATCTACCGATTTGTATTACGATGACGAATTTCAATGAAGAAATACTAGACCTTTCACTTTTTGCACATAAAATTACAATATCTTTGACGGTTTTGAAAATATCGACGTCCAAAGTGGAAAAAAATTTCACAATTTTACGTAGGCTGCGCTTTTGAAAGCCTGTATCTTTAATATTTTTCAACGGATTTGCAAAAACTTTTTTTTACTAGATAGAAAATCTCTCGGATTTTAATAAACATTTTAGTTTTTTTTTATTATTTTACATTTTTTCAAAGAAATTAAAAAAAAAAAAAATTTTTTGAAATTAAGTTTGTTAAAATTCAAGTACAGTTGATAAGGTTTTTTGATAAGCAATTCATAACCATGCTCTGCTTACATAAGTAGAAAAATGCCGGGAATAAGTTTAGAAAAGCTTAAAGCTGGTGTAATGGATGGTCCGCAGTCAAGGCAGCTAATGAAAGACCCTAATTTTAAAACCTCGATGACTAACCTTGGGCGAAAGGCACGGAAAGGAATAGAAAATCTCTCGGATTTTAATAAACATTTTAGTTTTTTTTTATTATTTTACATTTTTTCAAAGAAATTAAAAAAAAAAAAAGCTCAAGCCTGTGTTAGATAACACGGGCGCATAGTTCAGACGTAGAATACGTTAGTTATTAACATCTATTATTCAATAGATTTCCTTAAACAACCTTTAAACGCTTGTTTAGTTACGCACTGTTTAAGGCTTTACGCAGCTTCTATGCAACCTTGCTAACATTGTTATTCATAAACATTTTTTCATTTTCTGCTTATGACAAAAACCAAAGACATAAAAAGAGAAGACCAAAGACATAAAAAGAGTAGACCTCTTGAAATGTTATTTTAACAGAATTTCGTGAGCGAACCTGACGGGCCAACGAGAAGTGAAACATGTTGTGTTTTTGATAAAATCGTGAAACATGCTGCGCTACTCAGAAAAACAGAGTTTCTTCATGTTGCGAAGATCACAAATCATTTGAATTTTGTGATTGTGTTTGTAATTGCTATTTTTATCAACAAAAATAGCGAAAATTTGCAACAGCGCACTATTTTGCAATTTTGTTTAATTTCTAGCAAACTGGCATTTTTTCGCAAAATGCAATTTCATTGGAAATGATTGCGGAGGCGCGGGTTCAATTCCGGCGGCTGGCATTTTTTTTTTTTTTTGTAATTACGGCTGGCATGATTTTTTTTTTGTTTTTTCCTAAAATATACATTTTTTAATCAATTTTTAGTAAATAATTTGTAATTTTTATAAATTTCAAGCGAAGAACTTATTTGTTTTCAGTCATTTTGTTTTTGTTTTTTTTTATTATTTAAGCTAATATCGCGGAGGCGCGGGTTCAATTCCGGCGGCTGGAATTTTTTTTTTTTTGTAATTACGGCTGGCATGTTTTTTTTTGTTTTTTCTTAAAATATACATTTTTTTATTTTTTTTTTAATCAATTTTTAGTAAATAATTTGCAATTTTTATAAATTTCAAGCGAAGAACTTATTTGTTTTCAGTCATTTTGTTTTTGTTTTTTTTTTATTATTTAAGCTTAGGTAATATCGCGAAGGCGCGGGTTCAATTCCGGCGGCTGGCATGATTTTTTTTTTCAATTTCGCATTATTTACTATTTTTTTAAACAATTTTTTAATAAATAATTCTATAAATAAAATTTTGAGCAAAAAATTTACTTCTTTGCAGTTGTTTTATTATTTAAGCTTAGGAAGTTAATATGTATTGTCTGTGTATATGTTTGGAGTACATTTTATTTTAATTTTTTACCATTTCTTGCAAATAATTTAATTAATTTTATACATTTTGTCAGTTTTTTTTAATAATACTTACTTTTAAATGAAATAATTTTTTTTAAATAATGCAACTATTTGAGGAAAAAAAATTATAATTCAATTAAACATCCATGCGAAATCATCATAAAAATTAAAAATAAAATGTACTCTAAGCATATGCACATATATATTAACCACCTAAGCTTAAATAATAAAACAAAATAAAATTATTGCAAAGAAGTAAATTATTTGCTCAAAATTTTATTTATAGAATTATTTATTAAAAAATTGTTTAAAAAAAATAATAAATAATGCGAAATTGAAAAAAAGATCATACCAGCCGCCGGAATTGAACCCGCGCCTTTGCGATATTACCCATTAAGAACATGCCAAATATTTTGCAATTCTGTAGCCCTGCTTAGTCTGAACGTAAAACGCAATCATTGAACTCTGCCATCATTTTCTTGCGTAAATTGTGCCAGCGAGTAGACGGACGCATATGCATATGCAGTGAATGGACTTCCCGCTTAAAACTTAAAAATAAAAGTCATATTTTAACTGACTAACAATTTTTTAAAATATTTTAAATTGGGCCGAAATCCCGGCGGTTCTGCAATACCGGTCCAACCCGTGACAGAGGTGGAGCAAGCCCCTAGCACTCCGTCTATTTCCAAAAATCAGTTTAACATTTGTTGTCCTCCGATCGAGGATCTATCAGATGTTAAGCTGATAAGAACAGATACTACACTTTGATCTTAGCCATAAGGCCGAGAAGCGATAACTAAACATGCCACTTTTTGTCTTATTTAAGCATTTACCTAAATAAACCAGTAAAGAAATATACGTATCCAAACAGCCGTCCAAAGGTATATGAGCTAATTTTAATACACTGAATGTAGGCAGGCAAACCGCAGCAAAACGAAAACAAACACAAACCCATGGTATAATAATTATTATACCATGGCTGCAACTGCAAGAGAACAGAGTGCGATGCTGTTGCTGCTTGTCGGAATATGTGTGTACGTGTGCGATGCTGTTGCTGCTTGCTTGTATGGAATATGTGTGTACGTTTCTCACACTGGTTCTGTGATGAACACACAGATAATCGTACTGCTCTTACACATGATGTTATAATACATAAAATACAAAGCATATGAAAATTAATACAAAATTTGAAGGAGTTAAATTTTGATTTACTTATAGAATCAAAAAAATTATATGTAGCAATATGATTATTTAAATACAAATCAAAAGAAGAAATATTAAATATGTTACGAGCATACTTGAATTTTCTTCAATGCATGCATAAAGTATTAAAAACTTATAATGAAAGTGACAAACATTTTCTCAAAATTTTGTGCTCACGATTAACACTCCCGTATAACGTATTCTACGTTAAAAAATTTTTTAAAATTAAGTTTGTTAAAATTCAAGTACAGTTGATAAGGTTTTTTGATAAGCAATTCATAAAGAAGAACCATGTTTTGCTTACATAAGTAGAAAAATGCCGGGAATAAGTTTAGAAAAGCTTAAAGCTGGTGTAATGGATGGTCCGCAGTCAAGGCAGCTAATGAAAGACCCTAATTTTAAAACCTCGATGACTAACCTTTAGCGAAAGGCACGGGTTAGTCATCGAGGTTTTAAAATTAGGGTCTTTCATTAGCTGCCTTGACTGCGGACCATCCATTACACCAGCTTTAAGCTTTTCTAAACTTATTCCCGGCATTTTTCTACTTATGTAAGCAAAACATGGTTCTTCTTTATGAATTGCTTATCAAAAAACCTTATCAACTGTACTTGAATTTTAACAAACTTAATTTTAAAAAATTTTTCTTTTTTTAATTTCTTTGAAAAAATGTAAAATAATAAAAAAAAACTAAAATGTTTATTAAAATCCGAGAGATTTTCTATCAAGTAAAAAAAAGTTTTTGCAAATCCGTTGAAAAATATTAAAGATACAGGCTTTCAAAAGCGCAGCCTACGTAAAATTGTGAAATTTTTTTCCACTTTGGACGTCGATATCTTCAAAACCGTCAAAGATATTGTAATTTTATGTGCAAAAAGTGAAAGGTCTAGTATTTCTTCATTGAAATTCGTCATCGTAATACAAATCGGTAGATCAATGTAATAGATATAGCAAAATTATCAAAAAAAGAAATGATTTTCATGTTTTTGCATATAACTCAAAAACTCGAGCTGATGGAGAAAAACGGAGTCCATATTTGAAATCAAGAAACCAAACTAGTCTATAATCAGCTGAAAAATCTCCGGCACTAAAATGTCTGTCGGGCAGTGTTATAAGTATTTTACATATTTTATTGAGTACGGATAGGGTAGAGCACAACAAGTAACTCGAGTATGATTCGAGTATCCGATTTCTATCGGATACTCATTGCAGTTCTCTGAAATGTATATATGTATATATTCAAGAAGGCTAAAAGGACTCGTTTAAAAACTTCTGTGGCTCCATGAAAGATGTTCCAACGAGTTGTCGCCTTCAGAAGATCTTATCAACTGTCAGACCACAATCCTTAGGTAGGCTATTACATGAGAACGGTGTTCAGACAAAAACAAAGAAAGAGATCCTAGAACTCCTTCTCAACACTCATTTCCCGGGTTCCGTCATTCAAAACGGTCCCCACTTAAACCAATCTTACTATTACGAAAAGACAAATCTGCCAATTAGAGAAGATTGGAGAATCAGCAAACAGATTTGCAATATTTCAGCAGTTAATTGGGCCATAAACTCCTTCAAACCCTTTAAATCTGCTGGTGGTGATGGTATTTTTCCAGCCCTTCTACAACAAGGTTCAGAACATCTGATACCACTACTATCAAAACAATTCAGCTGCTTAACCTATGGCCATATACCTGGAGCATGGAGAAAAGTGAAAGTAAAATACCTTCCTAAGGCTGGCAAAGGCTCAGAAAGTAATCCAAAATCTTTCAGACCCATCAGCCTTATGTCCTTCATACTGAAAAGCATGGAGAAAATAATTGACAAATACATCAGGGAGAATGCCTTGTCAATACATCCCCTATGTAAGGCACAACATGCCTATCAAACGGGTAAATCAACAGAGTCAGCACTTATAACCACAATTGACCACAAATGACCTTATAACCACAATTGAAAAATCTATCGATTGCAAGGAAATATGTACTGTCGCTTTCCATGACATCGAAGGAGCTTTCAATAATACGTCATACGAGTTCACTAGAAGGGCACTCAATAACCTTAACATGTCAACAATCATAGGCAGGTGGATTATGACGACACTTAATAGTGAAGTTATCCAGACCTGCCTGGATATCTCTTCCCTCAAGGCAACAACAACCAGAGGATGTCCGCAAGGAGGCGTTCTATCACCTCTGCTTTGGTCACTAGTTGTAGATAGCCTCCTAGTTGAACTCAAAGAAACTGGGATAAAGGCAGTTGGGTATGCTGATGACGTAGCAGTCATCATACGAGGGAGCTTTGAAAGTACAGTGTCTGATGTTCTACAAGCAGCACTGAACACAGTACAGAGATGGTGCAATAACGAAGGCGTCTCCGTAAACTCAAAAAAGACAGTTATTGTTCCTTTTACAAAACGACGCAAGCTCAATCTTACTTGCCCGGTACTTTTTGGAAAGAAAGTCGATTTTTCCAACTCAGCAAAGTACCTGGGAGTGATCTTGGACAGCAAACTATCCTGGAACCTCCTCATATACCGCATCATCAGTAGATCAACAGCATCATTGTGGACCTGCAGAAGAATTTGCGGCAAAAACTGGGGGTTAAGCCCTAAGATGATGTACAATCTTTACACTTTAATCGTCAGACCCGCACTTACATATGCGCCTGTAGTGTGGTGGTCGAAAACCCTAAAAGGATCAACCATCAAGCGGTTAGGATGAGTTCAAATATGTGCAGGGATATGTATGACAGGCTGCATAAGATCCACGCCAACAACATCCCTCAATGTCATCTTAGGGCTCACCCCAATCCACATACACATCCAAATGGAGGCAAAGCTCAGCCTTCACAGACTTTTCCATTTGGGTAATACTGTCCCAAACCATCCCTTAAAGGGACACCTCACCTTAATAACAACCCTAAAGCGAGAAAAGGAATTCTGCATGCCATTAGATGACATGCTTCCCAAAAGCCGCTTTAACAAAAACTTCATCATAGTTATCCCCCCAGATCAAATTGGGAACACGAGAAACTAAGCCTGTCCGAAAACGACCTTGCATGGTACACGGATGGCTCCAAAATGGAGAAAGGCACGCGAGCAGGGGTCTTTGGAGAACACTCCAATGAGAGCCACTTCTTCAGTGCAGGTCTATTTTCCACAATCTTTCAAGCGGCAATCCTTGCCATTAACAGATGTATCAGACTGAACTGTCTGAACAATGTTAGGGGCAAATCAATTTTCGTCTTCTCTGATAGTCAAGCTGCCCTTAAAGCTCCGACATCACCCATTATAAAATCCAAGCTAGTGTTGGAGACTGTCAACGTCCTCAACGACCTGGCTGCGCAAAACAACAAAATTACTCTACATTCCTGCTCACTGTGGTTTTAACGGGAATGAAAGAGCAGGCTCCCTAGCCAAACAGGGACTAGGCATTACCACTCATAGGAACGGAACCGTTGTGTGGGGTTGGAAAGAATCTCTTTAAGCAACACGTCAAAACAACCTCATTCCGCGAATCTCCAGACATCTGGAAGAACTGCTTAGGACAGATGTGCACTAAGCAAATATTTCCAGAACTTTCTCCCAAGAAATCGAAATTTCTTATCAACATAGAGAAGAAAGACTTAAAGATGATGACCGGAATTATAACTGGACACTGTAAACTAAAGAAACACCTACAAAAAATGAATCTCGCTACTGATTCATTATGTAGATTATGCCTTGAGCATGAAGAAACCTCCAGACCAGAGAACTGCAACGGGTGATGGATAAATGCTCACACATAAACCAACACCCAAAAAAGTGAGATGTTGTGCTCAACAGATCAAACTTGCCGCGAACACTTACTTTGCCTGATGATTTTAAATCAATCAATCCTGTGGTTGTATGCGACCATTGCGAACAAAATCAGAAGTTGTGCTTGAACCTTTCACTTTGGATGGGCATAAGCCAATCGAACAAAAACATTTGCATCACACAAGCATTGAGCATGTTTGTTTTTGCAGAATGATTTGATCGAACTTAGAAAACGAAGCGATTGCAATCAAAGCATATAAAAATGAAAAAGAATAAAATCAACGAGTGTACCTGATTGCATATTCTGCAAAAGAAAGTTCAAGTTATATTTTTTTTTTATATTAACCTAAAGGCAATTAAACAAAACTAAATTGAGCTCTTTAAAAGTAACAAATTAAAGCAAATTAAATCCTTATAACTTTAAATAAACTAATTAAGCAAAATAAAATTAATTTTCAAAATTTTTGTAACATGAGTGTACAAAATCTGATACATAGCTTGGCTAATTGACATTTTAATTAATCTGAACACATGCACTACATACGTACCAGAGAACAGCTTGATTGCATTCAAATGGCGTTTCGAATATATCCTCAATATACGAGCACCGAATGTGCCTTCTGCATTAAAATTAATGCGCGAATACATGCACCAATCGCTGCGGATACGAATACCATAGAGTACGATTGGTCGCGATTACAATTGCCTACGAATCAAGAATACCCAACAAAGCGAGACATGAGCAACATTCGGCAAAAGCAACGAAAATTCATGCTTTTATGTCCATTCGTACCACGGAGAAAACACGCAGTCTGCAGGTTGATTTTTTGTATACGAAAAAATCTCATGTGAAAAAAAAACTATTTGGGCCGTACACGCATGGCTATGGGATGACAAACAAGGTTATATACTAGGGATTGCCAAAGAGTGATTTTTGAAGAGTGCAACAACAATTACAACAAAAAACCAACAACAACAACAAATCGTTGAATACGTAGTACAATAAGGAATTATTAACATAAAAAGCAGTCGGTGACGAAACCATACGCAAAAATACCAACAAGAAACCTTCAGCGTAGCAAGCGCTATATTTACCAACAACGACAAGAATAAACAACAACACACACACGCTGTATTGTTGCGGAGTGGAAAGAGTTAGGCGATGGCAATCGCTGCAGCAACAGACACTCGAGTGTTAAGCGAAGCATCCGAATGTCTGCATTGTCTGGATGGTGCCTTTGTATGTATTCGCAATCGTTACAAACTGTGCTTAGCACCAATCGTTGTTAACGAACTCGAGCGGTATGCGTGCATAAAATTTTATGTGCGATTGTGGCTGACGACGATTGTTATTCGAGTGGCAAAAAATGACGATTGGGCTTGTGCAAATCTCTGATACGTACATATAACTGGCTTCACGCAAGCAAACATTTTTTCTATGTTATTCATATTCACATCCATTTGATTGTTGCTTTGTTATGGTTCTAGTCATGCAATTTGTGGGTGCTTTCATTGCAATCATTTGTTTTTTCTTTACCGCTCAAATCAGTTGGCACGAAACAAGCATGAAATCAAGAAAGTATATTGAACTTGTTCGATCAGCCGATTGAAGCACAGTTAGAATGAGCGCTTTCTTATATGATGCCGAATATATTCAACGCTTGGGTTTGTTTGCCGTGATCGATTGTGATCTGAAACTTTTGCATATGATTAAATCAGCAAAAATGTGATTTTTGCAGTTCTCTGCTCCAGACATATTCTCACTGAATAACCAGCTCTGCTCCATATAAGAAAGAGAATCCTTAATAGCGGAGTAGTCTAATAAGGACACTTTGCGAGTAAAAATTTTTTACAAAACTGCTTAAAACTCACAAACCGCTCATGTGATTAGAATGAAAATCTTGATCAAATCAAATTGAATCAAATCAAATCAACTTGAACGCCAAAGGGCGCTGTTGTACAAATTTTTTGCAAAACCACCTAAAACTCCCAAACCGCTCATGTGATTAGATTGAAAGTTGGTATATAGAGGGGTTTCAGCTGCGGTGACATTTTAAGCACTATCTTCTTTGATCCACCTTGGACACCAGATGGTGCTGATGTTTTACAAAATCGCATAGTTTTAGTTGGTTTCTTAGGTTACATATGCAAATATTTATAAAATATGAAGTATTTCTTAAATTTAGTAAAATTAAAAAGAATTCCATTATTTTAACATCAAAAACATGAACATATCTTGAAAACTATGAAAAATTTTACTACAACAATATATTTAATGCAACATCGTTGCTCAAAAATGAGAAAAAAACAAACAGAAATTTAATTTTGCGACTTTCGAGTCAAATATCTCCGCTGCTTTTGTATACATTTTGTTAAATTCGTTTTTGTTTTAAAGCTTCATCGAAGTACTATGAAAACCTTATTGCAAAAATACCGTTAGTTGAGTATGATATCTATATCTATATCTATACTATTATATAAAATGAAAGTGCAAATTTTTTGTTGCCGCAAACTCCAAAAGTACTGGTCAGATTTTTTTTGAAATAAGTTTTAAAATATCACATTTGTGCTACAAAAGGATCATTTGGTATTTTCTTTACGAAATTTCAATAATAAGTATCTTTAATTAAAGTGTTAAGTTTTTTAAAAAATCATCCAAAATGCCATGCATTGCTTGATCGTTAGCTTTTCATGCGTTTGTGCCGCGAGAGCCCTAATAAACTGCATATTGCTCTCTACTATACTCTTTTTGTTCTCAGCAAGCACAACACAACAAAACAAACAAACAAATACATATACATACATACTTTGCTGCGCTTAAAGCTAATTGGACCGAAGTACATTCTAATATGTTCAAATTAGTTTTGATGTGGTGAATTAATCTAACACAGTTTTGTTAAAAGGGGACTCACTGGCCACCTTTACCATGTTGAGGATTTTTTTGATGAGAGTGAGAATCAATCCGACTTGATGTATGTATGTATGTATGTATGTACGTATGTTTATTTGTTTCGCTGCATGCAACTTTTCTAAACATGTTTTGACGGTGGTTTTCCTGTAATTTATAAATGAACAAAAGGAACAAATGGCTGACTTTTTACTTTATAGAATTGACTTTGTGTGATTCAATAAGATTTTTTATAAATAAACAAGAGAACTGGGACGGGCATAGGAAAAGGTGTTATGGCTTCGACCACACAAGTCAAATTTTTGATGTATTTTTTTTTGGAAGTAAACGTCGCATGACAATAAAACTCAGTATGGAGTTACTAATTGCCAAAGTCTTTCTACTGGAAAACTAGTTTGTGCATTGGAAAAGGGGGTGTGGCCCGATTCTCTATACAGAATAGCTATGGAAGCTAAAATCACAGTACATTGAAACTCATAATGGAATTGTCACCTGGGAGTGATGTTCTGCTACTGGGAAACTGTAACGGGCAGTGGAACATGAGCGTGGTCTTTCAGACTAAGGGACTAATAAAGGTTTTGAATTTAATTATTATTTCCAATATACTTGCCGGGTGCAGCAACGCGCGCCGGGTATCGCTATTTTTTTTAATATTTTAAATATTTTTTTTAAAAAAGGTCTGAAATATTGGAGTTTTTCACAGAAAAAGGCTTAAAAATTGTTTTTGTTGTAAAAATAATATAAATTCAAATTCGAAAATTTTCAACTCTATTTAAAAGCTGCGATATTTTTAAGCAACAGTTATTTCAATTTTACGCAAAAATTAAAAACCGTTTTTGTGATTCAGAAAACAATGCCTTTGTTTTTTTCGAACAAAATTTTTTTTTTTCCAATATTGTGTTTTTATATTTTTGAAAAAATATACAAGTTATAAAATTAATTGTGGCGTCCGTGGCGTAGTTGGTTTAAGTGCGTGGCCGCTATGTCAACGAACCTGGAGGCCCAGGTTCGAACCCCAGCAGCGACAGAAAATTATTTGAATTAAAATAATTTTTCTGTACGGCCGCCACCTCTCTGCAGACAATGGCAAACCTCACAGAATAAAATGCCATGTAAAGCTTCTTGAGAACAAGAACATTCCGTTCATTGCCGTTCGGATTCGGCGTTAAACATGTAGGTCCGGTTCTTGGTCAATTGTGTACAAACTTAATAACACGCACAACACAATTGATCATAAGAAGCTAGGTCACAGTCCTTTCAAGGGCTGAAATGGCCAGTTATTTATTTTTTTTTATTTTATAAAATTAATTTATTAAAAAAAATTTTCTTAGTATTTTTTACCAATCAAAAGTCATAGCCAATAATCTATATCCATATCATTTGCGGTCTCCTTGCTCGTCTATCTTCTGTAGATATAAAAATCAAAACTCTGTCTGTGTGTTGGGTGCAAACTTCAAAATTACTGAGGTGATAGAGCTGAAATTTTGGCAGTACATCTTTTTCAAGTACAAGATGGTTTGAATTTCTGTCAGACTTTTACCGCCCACAAATCAATAAAAATTCTGGAAACTGGAAAATGACAGTGGGTTAAACTATGAGTCTAAAACAATTTTTTAATATGCCTATTATGTCACCATATAGTTGCAAGGTGCAGCAACGCGCGCCGGGAAAAGGCTAGTTGTCAATATTAACTGAAATATAGTGTTGCTTCTATTAGTGAGACGCCCTTTGTCAAATCCGCCTACTTTCTTCGTCGTGTTTTGCAATAATTCTACATAATTATTCTACATATATTAGAATTATTCTTGTATATTAAAATGAGTGGCCAATGAGACCTAGTTTGTCTAAGTGCCTGCGTTCGCAACCATTTTCTTTTCCACAAGGAAATTGGTGTGGTAAATACGACTCAAGTCGTCGGATTACCAACTTTCTAAGCCAAGACTTTATTGGCTTCAAGGACAGAACGATATATTTATTTTATACATATTTTCATTCTCGATACCACCGCCTTGGACCCTCTTGAAGATTTATTATGAATGTATTTTTTGCTTTATAATATCTTTACTCATGTTATCTATAAGTCTGTATACTTTGAAACGTTCATGTTTTAATTTACATTACATTACAACTGAACTTATTTTACTTTGGTTTTGTATCTTCATTTAAAACGAACTTGAACTCTATATATTAGTATTATTATTAGTATTATTAGTATTATTAGTATTAGTTTAATTGGATTATGAATTGTAATTTTAAAATGCTATAAAGCCTAAAAGGCTTAGCAAACAAATAAATAAATAAAAATCTACATTATCATTCTTGTAACGAATTTTATAACCCTACTGTTAATATTATTCGAGATACAGTATTTTTCTATTATTTTCACACCCCTTTGCCGAATAACGTAAACTTAAAAAAACTAAAACTAGTAAACCCGTATGGCGTGAAAACACCAAAATTCGAAAATAATATGTATTGTTTTTTTTTTTTTTTTGTTAAAACTTTTACAGTTTTTGTATATGTAGGGGAGTGGGCTGGGTAGTGAACCATTACTTTTTCTTTCCCTACTTGACATATCGTCAATCCTCCAACTGCCAAATTTCAATATTTCAAGTTGTACCAGTTGTTTCAGTTTCAGTTGTACCGAAGTGTACAGATGTATTGCTTGTGCCAGCGACAGACATCGTATTTGAAAATCGACTTCGAAAACTTTTGCGAAAGGCAATGGAGAGCTGCGAGCTGACATCCCAGACAAAATTGATGATCTGAAGCAGGAAAAAATAGTGGCAAAGTCAAAATCACCAGCAAAAGCATCACTGAAGAAGGCACAACCAGCACCATCCAAGCGTCCTAAGGCAAAAAAACCATCAAAACCATCTGATGAGGATATTGGTTTTTGCGCCATCCGTTTGAGGTTTTTGCCTATAGAACTGACATCCAAAAACTCCATCGAATGCAACAAATTTGACCGACCTATTCACTTGAAGTGAGCCAATATGGGAAGACGTTCGTATTTCACATAAAAACATTGCGATTTGGATGATGATGACGGAAATCATTATTGAACACTTCCATCATTACGATTCTTAGCATAAGTGGCGTCATTATAACTTATTTTGCTCTCTTGAGGCCTTCTGAAAAAATAAAATCTCAATTGATTATAAAATTATTGGTGTATTACTTCGTATTTTCCGACTTTTATTGGAATTTTCCAGATGGTTCGCAACCCAGTCACTTTTTCGCAAGAGCCAGAAATCCTGTCTTTAGAAAATTGACAGTAGAGAAATAAATTTTAATCAAACGCTAATCTGTCTGCATATAAAAGTTGTGAGGTATATTCACCTTTCCAACGGTAAATGGGATTATTCGATATCTTTATTCTGTGAAAAGTTAGAGCTCAAAAACAAAACCCGGTTCATAACCCAGCCCTCTCCCCTATATCTGTGTAAACCATATTTGATGTTATAGAACCTTCATTAATGGATAAAATGCACTGCATGTTGTATACTTAAAGAGAACTTTAATAAAAATTTTCACGCCATCAAGAGAGCGGGCTCGATTTAATGTCAAATATAAATGGCCGTGTGTGAATACTGAGGCTTCCGCTTATTTTGCAACTGTTCTCAACGACTTTCCCAGAATATTCATAGCAAGGACGAAGACACCGGAAATTGAAAAAATTACTTTTTAAATGAAAAAAGAGTTGGCTGTGTCGTGGACACATCCATAGGTTTTGACGTGACAGTGTTTTCTTATCGTCAAAACCTGATAAGTGTTTTCTTATCGTTTCCAAACTTATCCTCATCCTTCCTTTATTCTTTTATTTGTCCTTGTAATTTTCCTACTTCATGTCCAAATTCTTGTCTTAATCCATGTTAAAATTCTTCACTTAATCCTTGTCCGAATCCCTTTCCTAGTTTGGAAAGCTGTGTTTTAGGTGTGTCTAAATCTTGGTTAGGTGTGTCCTAACCCATAACCTATAAAATATATTTGTACGTTTTTCGCTTTGCTCTACTGCTTTAACTATGCAATACAATGATTTTGGAAAATTTCAGAAAAAAAAATAACACATAGTTTTAGGCACCTCATAAAAAACTCACTTTTTTTGCAGAAGATAGTTTTGCTTTTTTTGTTTAAATACAGAAATTTAAAAAAAAAGTAAGAGCTTATTGCACATCTGCAGGGCAAGACCTTTCTATTGATTCCCCATTTATGAAAATCGCATTTGCGGTATAGATTTGATGGTTATCACAAAAAAAACCCTTGCGTAATAATAATATAGATAGATAGATAGATTGTGCGTAAACCTGTACAAAATTTCAGTTCCCTAGTATCAATATTAAAAAAAAAATGAAAATAAATAACTGGCCATTTCAGCCCTTGAAAGGACTTTGACCTAGCTTCTTATGATCAATTGTGTTGTGCGTGTTATTAAGTTTGTACACAATTGACCGAGAACCGGACCTACATGCTTAACGCCGACTCCGAACGGCGATGAACGGAAAGTTCTCGTTCTCAAGAAGCTTTACATGGCATTTTGATTACTCTCTGAGGTTTGCCATTGTCTGCAGAAAGGTGGCGACCGTACAGAAAAATTATTTTAATTCAAATAATTTTCTGTCGCTGCTGGGGTTCGAACCTGGGTTTCCAAAGTTCTTTGACATAGCGGCCACGCACTTTAACCAACTACGCCACGGACGCCACCGTTATTTGTAATAATTCTTCCTACCACTGTACTAAATTCCAAATTAGATGATGATACAAAACCAGATGATACAAAAACGATTTTTTATTATATGTATATTAAAGACACATAATATTTACTCAAACAGTTGAATATTAGCTGCGTTCGATTCACCAGTGCTCAACTCAATTACGAAAAAAACGGCTACTCACTTAGCTGTTACTTGCTGAATAGTTGGCAACACTTTTGTTTTGACAGACCACATGAAGTCTGCCAATAAATTAAATTGAAAACGAAGAAACTGCTTAATGGGGGGGATATCTTTAGGCAGGGTGAAATTAGTTTTGTATAATAATTTCTTTTCAAGTTGATAGCATAATTGGATACTTTTTTTATTTTCCTATATTTTTAGTAAATGGTGGGTCTGCAGAGTATTTCCTGTAGCTAGCAGCAGTTTTATCTCAAATAATAGCAGTTTTGATAAAAAAAAAAAATGATTTATTCACACGATATCTTTAAACTTGTAGGTACCGGAAGGTACATCCGAGCTGTACGAGCTGCAGCAGCTCTTGGGGAGACTCTTGCGGTTCTGCTACGCTAATCGTGCCTTATCAGTATTTTTGGCGAAAACTTTTCAATACGTGCCAATAATTATACCCAGCTCGTTCAAAAGCTTCAGAATGGAGGTGTAGCCTTCTCTGAATATTCCAGCAGCAATGTTAGCTGAAATTTTGAAAGCTAGGCCTCTCGGTCCTGACTCACTAAACCTTATTTTGTGCTTGCATACAGAACAAATTAAAAATTCTGATAGTGCAGTAAAAACTTCGAAGATTTCAATAATGCTGTAGCCATGCAAAGGATTTGTGCGAATATCGTCACTACAAGCAGTTTATAATTTTTTTTTTTTACCCTATTCACGTCACATTGTGTCTTTGGGTCACTATGCAATTTCAAACCAATATAAAACTTGTTTTAAAGAAAAATTTGAAAAAACATTCGAAATTTTTCCGAATTATGAGGTATCTCCCCCCTAAAAGGAAATTAATTTTATTTTTGTACTCACATCACATTTTGACAGAATCTATTACATTTTACTTATTCCGTACACAAACCAACTAAAAAATAAGAACTTGGCAAAGCAACTTTACTCAACTCAACTGATAATCGACCTACTCTATACTCAACTAGCTGTAGACTTTGTTGTTGTTTTCACATACAAATTTTGAAATAAGCGACATGAGTTGAGTATAGGCTGGCGAATCGAACGCAGCTATTATTAAGAAATGTACTATTAACAATAGCTATAATGATTTACTATATTTCTCATTTGAATAAAAGTTATCAAAAGTGTTTTAAAAAATATGTTACATATTAAACTTATCGAACGCGAGTTCAATTCAGAACTCCCTCTTTTAAAAAAAAAAAATAAAAAATAAATAAATAACTGGCCATTTCAGCCCTTGAAAGGACTTTGAACTAGCTTCTTATGATCAATTGTGTTGTGCGTGTTATTAAAATTGTACACAATTAACCGAGAACAGGACCTACATGCTTAACGCCGACTCCGAACGGCGATGAACGCAATGTTCTTGTTCTCAAGAAGCTTTACATGTCATTTTATTACTCTCTGAGGTTTGCCATTGTCTGCAGAGAGGTGGCGACCGTATAGAAAAATTATTTTAATTCAAATAATTTTCTGTCGCTGCTGGGGTTCGAACCTGGGTCTCCAAAGTTCGTTGACATAGCGACCACGCACTTTAACCAACTACGCCACGGACGCCCTCTTTAAAAATTGTGAATTAAAAGCCAAGCCAATTTCGCTTACATCAACAACAACAACAAGAAACTTCGTCACGTCAAAACCTAGGGGTGTGTCCACGGCACAGCAAACTCTTTTATTTTTTATGGCCGTGTGCTATTCGGAAACTTTTCACTCGTGGTAGGAGAGAATTTACTAAGTTGAATACAATTTCTGTATGTTGAAATAAAATTGTAATTTTTCCTGTGCCAAAAGGACGATGAAATTTTGACAACTAGAAATGTTGACGTTTTAGATTTTGGTAGTGCATTAGCACAAGAATTTAATATAATTTGCGAAATTGTTGATATATATTGAAAATTAGGGATTCTGGTTGCTATGCTGTCGGAAACACAAAATTTTTAACTGCTTTACGACTCACAAACTCACAAGTGTTTTTCTTGTTCTCTTTCCGATTGTCAAAAATTATACTAGCCCCTGGGTCTACATGCATTTTTGAGAATCATATTCACCTCACAAGTGCCAAATATTCTCTTTCAGACTGTCAAAATTTCATCATCCGAGTGAAAAGTTTCCGAATAGCACACGGCCTATGAAGAAGAATCATTTCTCTGCTTGCGTTAAACCACTGTTCCATTTACAAAAATTAGGTTAAACGACTTTGGTAAGCAAGTTTACTATGTGGGCGGATAGCTTCATAAATTTTCGCCTGTTTCAACTTCCATTCTCTTCCAAAGCTTTCTTTTTGATGGATGGAGTTGTTTTATGATTGACGATTTGTTGTTGACAGTTAAATGAAATACTGGGTATCTAAAATAAAACAGTGGATTTAGGTATTTTTTTTCTTCTTTGATTATCTTCACATAAACATAACACCTAACACGGCTTTTCAATACAAAGCATGCATGATTTGAGCCGATTTAACTTAAGTAAATAAACCAGTTCAATCCATTGGATACAGCTAAAGGTTCGTTTTGAAGGCTTAACTTTTTATAGTTCTCAATACTTGCTTTATTTTTTTTGTAACAGATTCTAACTGCATCAAAACAATTTAATATCCGAACTTTGTCCATATTTACCTGGCTTACATAAAGTTACAACTCGTTAAAAATAACTTATTCCAACTTTATGACCGTTTTATTTTTATGTTACAAATAAATTTAAACATTACTTTTTTTTCTTACTGGGTATCAATATAAAGCTTTTATTGCTCAGTCAAAACAACAACTTAAGATATGTGAGATGGTGGATGGTATTCGTCCTTTTTTATTAGAACACATTAAGGCAAGAAAAAGGTTGCCTTGGTGCACACATTAAGCAAGCAGCAAAGGAAAAACCAAAAAACCGATATCGAAGGAGGCTGCCGCGTACATCTAATCATTTTGAAATCGATCCGCCTAATACCGGAAAGAACTCAATCAAGTGAAAAAAACCGCAGTTATCGCTTTTGTGCACAAATAAATACTGATATTGGCAAGCAGTCAGGAAAAATTGTGCCAACATTAAAAAAAAAATAAAAAATTCCAGCCGCTGTCTGTCTGCATGTCTGTCCGACAGGCTTCTTGCACTGTATATAAATAAATAAATTCAGCTCAATTTAATTTCAAACAATTGTTCTGTGTGTTTCCCAACCCTCAAAAAAAAAAAAGAAAAAAAAAAAACAAACAAACAAACATACCGATAAACACAGAAGAAAAACAAACCAACAAGAAAACATAAAAATTATACGGAGAGAGCAAAAGAAGCAAAGGCAAAACAAAAAACTCTTCATTGTTATACTTGTTGTCCTTGTAGCAAACGCCTATAAATTCAAAAATATTTTTCATGCTGAAATCTTATTGAAAGCTACAGTCCTTACGCAGAAGGACTAAGCAGGTATTGATTTTATGTTTTTTTTTTTTAATTTATTTAACAAACAGAAGGAGTAGAAAAGGCATAAAGAAAAAATATTTCTGCCAATCTTGCACCTGCAAGTTTGGTGCTAAATTATATTTTACAAGTTTTAATAAAATATTTCTTTGTTGTTGTTGCATGGAACAGTACGCTCTGGTTTTGCTAGGCAACATGCATTTATAACAACTGTATAAGTCTTAAGCGGCCTAATTATGCTTTCACTTATCCATACCTCACCGCTAGAGGTGAGGTATTTGACGCCATCTTAGAATCAAACTGTAAAAATATATTTCCTAGAAAAAGAAAACAAAGAAAAGTCTTTCTGTCTATCTGTATTTACATGGCAAGACACTAAGTGCAGAGTGTCTTACTTAAAGTTATTGAATACCTGGCATCCTCAACATATACAGGCAAATGTGTATCTATGTTTGTATGTATATGTATGAAATAGTCATTGCGGAAATATTTAAAATATTCAATTATTCAATGTCAAGCCTAGAGTATCAATAATATTAAGTTCAGTGGTGGATCTAGGATTCTCTCGCAAGAGGCGGACTAAGCAAACAGTTTTGTAGCCCAAGGGAGAGGTGGGTGGGTTAGAGCCCTTTCAGCCCGTATGTAAATTCTCCACTGATTGCGTTATTTTCTTGAATTATTACGCTGAGCAGCTGGCGTTTTCTTGGCTTGATATGTGGCAAATATTAAAAAAAGAATTAAATTCACATAAAGCGTATTTCCCAATTTCTCCCATTTCCCTCACTAGAAAAGAAACATATAGTTTTAAGTATCCAAACAATAATGTCCTTAGAGCAATATTTGTAAATTTGCAACATTTTGGTGCCGGAGATTTTTCAGCTGAATATAGACAAATTGGGTCTCATATCAGTTATTATTCTGATAATTTTGCTATTTCTATTGCACTGATTAACCGATTTGTATTACGATGATGAATTTCAATGAAGAAATACTAGACCTTTCAATTTTTGCACATGGTTTTGCAAGTGGTTTTGAAACAGTGCCTCGAAGAGTTAAATATTTGTAGTCATCAAAAACTGAAGAAAATTTGTCCTACTATTTAGATGGATTGAGAGATACAACTCGGTTACGGTTTTGTGAATTTTTTTTATGCCATAATATCTTCTTATGTGTACTGAAAACTGTTTGAATCAGATATTTAATTACTCATGACCTTGATCGAAATCGATCAATTACATATTTTTAAGTCATATGTTAGGGCATTTCCATAGAAATAATGCATATAACTCTTGTTTACTCAATTTTGATTCTGCAATTTGGGGATGCGGACAACCCTCTCACACAATGAAGCATGAGACCACATAATATTGGCATTAGGCAAAATTTCCTGTTGGGAGGATACAAACACATCCAGGCTAGCCAATTAACTGAATTGTGCATTACAAAAGACAGACTTTCTTATATCTTTGCAGTGTATTAACCAAGTGTTTGGTTATTCATATATTTTATGCAAATTTCTTCAAACTCGAAACATTGATTTGACACAAGCAATCGATTTAGCCAATATCAGTTTGCAAGAAGTAAAAAATGTAAGAGATAATGCTGAAATAGAATTAAAAAATTGTATATAAATGCTGAAAAATAAGCAGAAACCAATGGATTCATTTTGACGAGACCAAAAGTTGCATCTTTCCACCCTAACGCACAATGTGTTGAATCGTATTATCGCATATCGATTTACATACCTTTCTTGGATACATTTATCACAAGCCCGAGTGACAGATTTTTAAAACATAGAGACATTCTAATTGGATTTCAATCATATTTTCCTGCTGCAAAAAAAATCGCTAATTGTTGAAGCTTTAGGCGCTTTTGAAAAACTAATCGCATTTTATAAAGATGATTTGGAAGGAGATTTTGAAGACCTAAAAAATGAGCTGAATCTTTGGTATAAAATAAGTAATAAAAAGATTATGATGGTAAAAACACAGTTTTTCAAGCCATACAAAAGTGCAATAAACATATATTTCCAAATATCCATCGCCCATTTCAGATTGAGGTGACCTATCAGTCGCACTGACCATCTCCGGTTTGACTCAAAATTTATTTTTAGGTTGGTTTTTTGCTAAGAAAACCAATTCCGGAGTTTAAAGTATCAAAAAAATGCCAAAATAGGGCCTATTTTTAGACAAAGTAGCTCAGTCAATTCAAGGTATAATATACGTGTAACAACCAAAAACCGGAGCTGTTTTCAAAAAAATTTTTAGGTATAAGAAGTTATTATTTTTTTTTTAAATTTATACAGGTTATTTAACATAAAAAATACTTTATAAAAATATTTTTTTTTATGTACAGTTCTGGCTTTTACATAGAGGGCGCTGAAAATGGCATTGAAAAAAAGACATCCAAAACGGTTCGATGGATATGGCCTTTCCCATGTAAAAACAAAAAAAAAAAATAACTGGCCATTTCAGCCCTTGAAAGGACTTTGACCTAGCTTCTTATGATCAATTGCGTTGTGCGTGTTATTACGTTTGTACACAATTGACCGAGAACTGGGCCTACAGGTTTAATGCCGACTTCGAACGGTGATGAACGGAGTGATCTCGTTCTCAAGAAGCTTTACAAGGCATTTTGATTACTCTCTGTGGTTTGCCATTGTCTGCAGAGAGGTGGCGGCCGTACAGAAAAATTATTTTAATTCAAATAATTTTCTGTCACTGCTGGGGTTTGAACCTGGGTATCCAAGTTCGTTGACATATCGGCCAGGGCATGTAGGTTAAAAACTTTTAAAAAAAAATTTTTTTTCGGGAATTTTTTTTTCATAGAAGGGAAAACGATATCGTTCTCAAATTTTGCACACATATTTATTAACATTTAAAGAATACAAAAAAAAAAATTTGTTTCAGAATTTTTGAAGCGGTTTTTGACGTTATTTGGTTTTTTTTTAAAAAAATGCCAAAAATATGACGATGTGCAGGATATAACCAGTCTGGACCATCTGAGGAAAAATTAAAAAAAAATCTAATTAATCATTGTTTAAGTGGCTATCGCCTGAAGTAGGATAATTTTTTTCCTCCGAAAAAACAAAATGGCTTCCATTTAAAAAAAAAATCGATTTTCGAGGTTACAAAATCAGTCGGTTTTTTTAAAATTTGTAACCTGTATGGCCCCTTATGTTTGTCGCCATTGTGGTAGAATTAACGTTTTGAGTGCAATATTTGGTCTCATTACAACATAGCCGCTATGGTTACGTACATTTTCTTTTAAATACATATAGCTATAAAACCCGCCCCCCATAAAAAAACTCCTGGTTGCGCCTCTGACTAGATGATATACCCGGTTTTACTCGGGCGAAAAAATATTAATATGTATTTGATAAGGTTTTTGTTTATTTTGTTTATTTTTATGTATTTTGTATTTTTGTAATATTTTTTGCATAAAAAGTAATGGTGTAGTGAAAGAATCATGTCAATTTCTCAATTATTTTCAGAGTTATACTCTCAAACTCCCCTTCAAACCTTAGTCATCTACAGACCCAGCCGCATACACACACCAAATTTCATCAAAATCGGTTCAGGCGTTTAGGAGGAGTTCAGTGACAAAACCATGTACAGAAGAGTTTTATATGTAAACTAGCGGACCCTGCAAATGTTTTACTGTCCGTTCGTTACATCCAATTTACTAATAAGATAAAATGCAAATTTAAACGATTTTGATATTAATTTAATAAAAGCTAACAAAGGAAAAACTGATAGTAAACTAATAAACGATGGATCAAAAACTGGACCACTTGTTTTATACCCACTGCGAACGAAATGTGCCATTGTCGGCAGAGGGGGCTTAAACCAAGGTCCTTCGGCGCCAAAGGCACGCACTTACACTTTCTGCCTTGGCCGCCACGTTTTTATTTAAAACCATTTATACCCAAAAGTCAAAGAACTAAAAATGAGAGCCCACTGAATGTTAAACGTCAAATGACAATAAAGATGACAAAGCAAAACAAGAAAAAAACCAAAACAAATTAAACACAGTTTCTAAAGTGATATAGATTTAATAATTTGTAATCCGGTTATTCAGGCTTCTACGAGCGCCTTGAAGAGGCCTATGAGCGTAGCCCCCGCCACGACATAAAAATCGCGTAACGCGTGCTGCTGAAGAGCGATACAAAGAAAAGAGGAGGGAAGAGAGAAAAGGGAAGCGGAAACACGTGAGTGCTAGAAAATTGAGATGCATGGTGACAGGAATGAGGTCCGAAAATTTTTCGAAAAAATAAGACGCCTGGCCGATGGTTTCAAGACCGGGGCCTCTACCTGCAGGGATGAAAATGGGAATCTAGTGACAGATATGTAGAATACACTGATGATTTTGAGGGAACACTTCTCTAGGCTTTTGAATGGTGACGACGACAACAATCCCGCCAATAGAGATGATATACCGGAAACCCCAATCGTGGACGACACCGTCGAAGTTCCGCTGCCCGACCATAGTGAAGTCTTGAAATCTATAGCTCGGCTTAAAAACAACAAAGCCGCAGGAGCCGATGGCTTACCTGCTGAGCTCTTCAAGAATGGAGGCGAAGCTCTATTTAAATGCATTCATGAGCTTCTATGCAGAATATGGTCGGAAGAATGCATTCCAAAAGATTGGAACCACAAGAAAGGCCATCCCAAAATTTGCGCCAACTACCGTGGGATAAGCCTTCTGAATATCGCATATACGGTCCTGTCGAGCGTAGTATGTGAAAGACTGAAGCCCATCGTTAACGAGCTGATTGGACCTTATCAGTGTGGCAAATCCACCCTAGACCAGATATTTACGCTCCGACAAATCTTGGAGAAGACCCTAGAAAAACAAATCAATACACACCATCTTTTTGTCGATTACAAAGCCGCCTTCGACAGTCCAATAAGGAATTATCTATATTCCACCATGTCTGAATTTGGTATTCTTGCAAAGTTCATCCGTCTTTGCAGAATGACACTGAGCAACACAGTTAAGATCGGGAAGGATCTCACTCCTCCATTCGATACCAAACGAGGTTTCAGACAAGGTGATTCCTTATCGTGCGACTTTTTCAACCTGATGATGGAGAAGATCATCCGAGCTGCTGATTTGAGACGCAGTGGCACTATATTCTACAAAAGTATTATGCTGCTGGCGTATTCTGATGATATCGATATTAGTGGCCATAATACGCGCGAAGTCAGTGCAACATTCTCCAGATTAGCGAAAGAGTCGAGTCGAATGGGTCTTGCAGTGAATGCAGATAAGACGAAATACCTAGTGTCAACAAATAAACAGTCCCAGAGTCTTGGAAACCACGTCACTGTTGATAACATCTCCCCCGAGGTTGTTAAGGACTTCGTCTACCTGGGATCCAACATTAACTCTTTCAACGATGTCAGTATTGAGATAAAACGAAGGATAACTCTTGCCAACAGGTGTTACTTTGGGCTGAGTAGGCAATTGAGAAGCAGAGCCCTCTCTCGACGAACAAAACTCACTCTCTATAAGTCACTAATCATGCCCGTCCTATTATATGCAGCACAAACCTGGACGTTGAGCAGTTATGATGAAAAGACTTTGGGAGCCTTCGAGAGAAAGACCCTTCGTAAGATCTTCTGTCCAATCTGCGTCAATGGCGAGTACCGAATTCGATGGAACCACGAGCTGTTTGAGCTGTACGCTGACATCGACATAGTTAAGCGCATTAAATTCGAGCGGGTCCGCTGGCTAGGTCATGTTGAGCGAATGGAAAACAACGCTCCAGCGAAAGAAATATTCGATTCGGTGCCCGGTGGTAGTCAACGGAGAAGAGGACGCCCGCATCTTCTTTGGAAGGATCAGGTGTTGGATAACCTGACTACGCTTGGTGTTTCCAACTGGCGTTAGCAAGCGCAAAACAGAAATGACTGGCGTAATTTCTTATACGAGGCCAAAACCGACCTTCGGTTGTAAGCGCCAGATAAGTAAGTAAGTAAGGATCAAGAAAACCATGTAATCCTAAAAAATAATTCGATTCAATGAAAACGAATTTTTTTGTTGTTGAAATTATTGTTGTTTTTAACGTTTGTTTGAGCAAAAAAAAAACGAAAAAAATTTATATTGTTAACTTCGTGACGAAATAAATATTTTTCGTTTTTTGAGATAACGTTATTTTTATGAATTTTTCGATTTTGCTACAACGAAACAAAATAAAAATTTTGGTTATCGTTAAAATTAACGTAAACTTGCATGTCTGCTTCAAGCTACCGTGTTCACATGAAGTTCGAAACACCTGAGCTTTACTTTTTTTACAGCACCGTTTTTGGGAGCAACCATTTCCAAATAGTTCTGTTTTTGGAATCAGCAGGTCAAGGTACGTCAGAAAGTACATTTAACAAGTTGCTTAGACCGAGAATTTTTCAGTTGGTAGCGTGGTATTTTATCTAATATTAGAGTAAATATTTAAGTTCAACATATTTTGATTTTAAGAAATGGCCAGTATCATTTTATTCTTACTACGGAGATTAGTATCAATAATGCTGATTAGTACCTTACATCAATTTTATCAACATTAAGAGCTTCTGATAAATAAATATAAGCTTAATGTTCTACTTCAAGTATTTAATTTGCTCCTAATTCAATATTTTCCTTCTTTAATTCAGTGTTCGTTTCCATTGTAATTAAATAACCTTGAAGTATTTAAGCTTACACTTCGACATTTTATTAAATTTTATATGTCACTGTACTTCATTGGATTCTATGGCCAACAAACCAGGCTTAATTCAATAAAATTCGCCTGCCTCATACCAAATAGTACTTAATAATTTTACGCTGAGCAAAGAAAGCAGCGCGCAATAAAAGAAATAGCTCAGAAATAATAATCCTGATTCCATGCGCCTAAGTCCGCTCAATAAAAATATTAAATTTTGACTTATTGCGACAGACTGGCAAATATCTTAAAATCACTGCGGAAACACAAGAATGAAATAAAAAAAATTCGTATTTTTGGTTGTGTTGGTTATGCTTGTGAGGCAAATGTTACACGAGCAATAGTGTTACTCGCTTCCGGCTACAAATAAGGCTGCCACAGTCGTTAAATAGCAGCAATCAAAACGGAGTTTAGGACTGTAATAGTAGCAAAAACCAAAAAAAAAAAAAAAAAAAAATTATATATAAAAAATAAATTAAAAAAAAACATACACGCAAAGAAATTTTTCGTTTACCACAACTGAAAAATTCACCAACTATACTTCGTTTGCGAGCTGTATTTGCCACAAACGAATATTCAGTTGTCACAACTTAAAAATATATCTTATATACCGCAAGCTATTTCGGTCATTATTATTTACTTTTACTATATTAATAATCTTTCTCATTATGTCCGTCCGTTTTCTTATGGATTGCACCTCCGTTGCTATCTCCGTCCACATATTAAGCAAACTACCAATTTCCTTATATCTTATATATTAATACGCAAACATCGAATGTTGTCGTACACTTTTTCAATATTTATTTTAGAATAAGGACAATGAAACGTATATCATTCGAAAGGTACTGCATCATTGATGTGCCGAATTATGTTAGATTTTAAATTGATGATCTTTGACCCGAAATATTAACGTTGAAAATTTATATTAATTTTAGTTAGGGATCTCAGAACTGGGAAGAGGTAGAATGAAGAATGAGGCATCGGATGAGAGGTCTGACTGCACAATATGATTGAATATAATATTGGTGACCTTTGACCTCAAATATGAGCGGAAAAAGAGCATTTATTAAATAAAAGCTTAACAGTAAGAGAAGGAAAAACATGATATAAGAGAGAAATTTAGACATTCATAAGATGTGCAAAAAAAAATTTAATATTTTTCACAATCGTTTACGGTTAGCCTACAATAAGCACTTTTTCATGTAACAAGTGTAAATATATATTGTGATGATAAAATTCCTTACAAATAGTAAATTTTGAAAAATTTTCGTTACTTTGACATTAAAATTATTGTGATATCTCGAAAACTATAGATGTTCTCAGTACAACGTTTTTTGTATGGATATTCGTTGGTTGAGAAAAATAACGGTATACGAAAACTTTTTTGGCTAATATTTTCCACGAATAGTATGTTAAAAAAATTTCCCGTTATTATGACATCAAAAGTATTGCGATATTTCGAAACCTGTAGATTTTTTCCATGCAATGCATTTCTTAAAGCAATGTCATTGCCTCAGAATGAGAAAAAAACAATTGATATTTCAAATTTTGATTTTGCATGCAAATATCGTAGCCATTTTTCAATCGATTTTCCCTAAATTTTCTTTGTCTGAAAGTTTAATTAAATAAATTTTGAGAAATAAGAAAAGATTTACCGTTATCTCACTAACTCAATTTCTTGTGTTGTTTTCAAAAAAACTCTAAAATATTCAATTTTTGCTCAAAAATTAGACCAGACATTCTTTTTTTGTAATTTTATTTTTGTTTTTCCATTTTCTTCTCTCACACGCTTTCATATACCATATCATTTATTTGCAAAAATTGCTTCATTTTGACACATAGTTTAATTAAGTCTTTCTATCATCGAAAATCATGAGCTACCCCCTATGATTTTTTTGATGAAAATAACATTTTTCAAAATGTTGTTTTTGTATTTTTTATAAAGTTCTAGAGCTAAAAAAATAATTTCTGTGAAAAAATTTTTCAAATATTTCAAACCACTCCAAAGTTATATACACAAATATATGTTTAAGCCATTTCCTTATCTACTTTATGTATTATACATATTATTATTATATATCAATATATAAATAGGTGTACGCAGAACAGTTAAGAAACATTTTCTCCCGTGTTTTTCAACCAATTTTGATAATTTTTTTTTAAATTAATAAGGGTAGGGAAAAGGAGTGCACCGAATATCAATGGTGGGCAAATCGACCTCAAATCAGACGTTGCATTCCACTGGTTACATTTGATGAGCGTTGAAATAGAGGCGAGGCACTTTTCATCAGCCCAAATTTTCGGTATAACTTTTGAACTATAAGTCACAAATCAATGAAACATGGTAAGAACTTCCTTCCTTGACAAAGGGGCGTAGAAACACTCATACAACTCAAAGTTGTTATATCAAATAGCTTTGGAAGCATTTCTACTAGAAAGTAGAATAAGGGAAGTAGGGTACTAGGGATTTTTACTAGGGTAAAGTAAAAATCACAGAACATGGAAAATCAGAATTGAGTTACTGTTTTGTGATTTCCCGCTGGTGGTGCGTTTGGTGCTGTATAAGTTCGGTTACGTTTGTATATGAGTGAAGAAAGAAAAAAAATGTTTTCAATAAAAACACAAAAAAAAAAACAATAAATTTTTAAATGGTCGAATCTCGACCAAAGGTGATACTAGTAGTTACAATTTGTCCAAAAAGTAACTCTAAACTATAAGCGTTATGTTTATACAACGAAAGGAAAAATGAACAAAATTTTCAGTTGGAAAAAACGAAATTTTCAATTGCTGCAATTTAAAAATCACTCGCGTTTATGACAAACGAAATTAATTTCCTGCAACTATGCGACGCGTTTCTCGCAACTGAACTGTTATTATGACAACTGTTGAAACGTTTGCAAATAACGATTTCAAGCACGACAAACGAAGTTCGTTTGCGGCAAACTGGCGATAAACTTTTCGTGTATGATATATGCCCAGTGAATTTTTAAAGAAATTCATTTTCTTTCAAAAGTTGCTTTATTTTATATATTCTACAGGGTTTTCCAATAAGAGGTGTTATCGCGAATCGCCCGCTATTGTGAATCGCTCACTTTTAAAGCTTTTATTCTTTGACATTTGACAAGTAGAAACTACGCCATTACTAAAAATGGAACGATACACGCTTCAACAACGCATTGAAATTATTAAAATTCACTACAAAAATGGTGAAAATCTTGCTGTCACAGTTCGCAAAGCAAAAGCATTTTTTGGTCGTCGTGAAGCTCCTTGTCGGACCGCAATACAGAAATTTTTGAAAAAATTTGAGCTGTTGGGACAAGTTAGTGATGTGAAGAATAAAACCCGTGCACGTCGCTCAAGAACAACAAAGAATATTTATGCTGTAGCCCAAAGTGTTGAAGAAAACCCAGGTTTGTCCATTCGTCGTCGTTCTTTGGAATTGGGCATTCCACATACGTCATTACACCGTATTTTGCATAAAGACTTGGGTCTTAAGGCTTATAAAGTTCAGCTAACACAAGAACTCAAGCCGGCCAATCATCAACAACGTCGTGTCTCTGCTGATTGGGTCCTTGAAAGGAATGAAAATTATCCGGAATTCCATCGAAAAATCATCTTGACTGATGAGGCCCATTTCCACTTCGGTGACTACGTCAACAAGCAAAATTGTCGCATCTGGGGCTCGGAAAACCCAAGAGTTATTGTTGAGAAGACTCTCCATCCTCAACGTGTGAGCGTTTGGTGTGGTTGATGGTCCGGCGGGGTCATTGGACCTTACTTTTTCGAAAATGAGGTTGGATCAGCAGTTACGGTGAATGGATTGCGCTATCGAGAGATGATTAATGACTTTTTTTATGGTCGGTGTTCGATGGTATTGATCTGGACAACGTTTACTTTCAACAAGACGGCGCTACGTGCCACACAAGCAACGAAACCATTGATCTTTTACGGGAAAAGTTTCCGGACCGTGTTATCTCTCGCAGAGGTGATCACAATTGGCCACCGAGATCTTGTGATTTAATACCTTGCGACTTTTTCCTTTGAGGCCACGTGAAGAAAAGGTCTACGCCAACAGCCCAGCATCGATTGAAGACCTCAAAGATGGAATTCGTGAGGCTATCGAGGACATAGGGCAGCCACTTTGCGATTTGGTTATGAAAAATTTCATGAAAAGAATATTGTCCTGTGAGCGTGGTCGTGGTGGCCATTTGGCTGATGTTTTTTTTCATTATTGACGGCATACCTTCCTCTTTATTATGAAATAAACACCCGATCATTTATCTCAAAAATGGCATTTTTCTTTGAATACCAAAATAACACCTCTTATTGGAAAAACGTGTATGTATAGCTCGAAGTATGATTTATTTTCGAAGAATGATTTTTTGATTATTTGTATTTTTAAATGATTATTGGATTTTGATTTTTATTAAAATATTAACCCTCCGCCGGTCTGATGTTCCTATAATCTTTGGAAGGTTGGATGTGGTCTGGCCAGAACTTTTTGCATTTACGTGTATTTATATGGGAAAATAGCGTTATAAGTGTCAAACTCAAACGTGATTATGATTTTGGGAAAAGTCAAGAAATTTCAAGTCGGTAGCTCAACTGGAAATATACTTCAAAAACAATTAAAATCGTGAAAGGTCTGGCCAGAACCATCCGACCGACGGAGCGTTCTGACCCTCAATTGGAAACGAGAAATAAATATTAAAAATTTACATTTCATCACCCGAGTAAAACCGGGTATATAACTAGTATGTCAAGAAATAAGAGAAGACATAAATAATCAGCGTGTAATAAATGAACGCTATTTCCTCAAGTTAGTGACCTGTTAACCTCGACACCATGATTGCCAGCGTATTATTGAAAAAAGTACAAGACATGCCTTGTGGAAGATGATAAAATTTGTTAGGCCAGCTTTTCTTTTCATACACAGCGAAAATTTAATTTAGAAAATTTAATTTTTTTTAAATGCTTTAAGCGTGTAGCTGCCAACTTTGGCTCCCATTCCGCAATTAACTATAATGCTTTTAGCGAGCTTTGGTTGTAATTTACAACACTTTTAGGCATCAACAATTCCAGCTGCATGGAATTCGTGCCGTAAGGTTTTATCCGCTTTGGGGCAACAATAAATGAAAGAAAATTTCATATTTTACATAAGCGTGCGAGGTGTACAACTTTTGCTCTTTTAGACTGGCTTAATATAAATGCAATAAATCTTTTCAGTTTTTAACAGTTCAGTTTTTGTGTGCGGGTGCGCTTGTATGGGAGTGTGAATGTGTGAATATGCGCGGGTGTGTGTGTTGCTTGACTGTGCTTAAATCCTAGACAAGTGGCAGCGAGTCACTGCCGAGCATGCGGTTTGACAGCCTTAACTTAACACAAATTGGCTTATATACAACATCTAGGCATTTATGTTTTTTATTTATTTATTTATTTATTTACTTTTCATTTCCCGTTCTGTTTTTCTTATTAAGATTGATTGTTTTCGGCACATTATCATAAGATGTCGAAAATAACTGCATAAGTATATAGCCCAGAGATACTTTGACAAATGTAAGCCTATCACAACATTGTATGTGTGTTGAAAACTGCTTGGCAATAACTGTATCTCATACCGTGGTGCTAGGGGAACTGTAGCTAAGAGTAGCGAAAAATTCATAGCATAAAGTTTATAAGTAAAAAATAATGATTATTGCTATTTTCTGTTTTTTGTTTGTATTTTCTTTTTCTTTTAAATATACTTTGCATTCCCCATGACATATTAAAAACATCCGTTGAAACGTATTGAAACGGAAATACATACAAAGTCATTGCAAAACAAAAAAACGAAAAAAAACAAAAATAAATAAAAAAAAAAACGGTAAAAACAAAGACAACAACGTAAGTGATTCGATTGCATAAAAATATTAAAGAAATGAAAGGATGTTTGACACAAATAATCACTGTGCGGAAGAGTAGTGGTAAGTGGGAATTCAGTTGGAGGATATAACGATGGCTCTTCTTTTGTCATATAACTATTGACGTAATAAGATTACGTTTTACCGCAGGTTTCCAAGAAAGTTGATAGAGGTATGTTTTTCCAAAATGCATCGGCATTACATTGAATTGTTACTCGATGAGCATAGGTGCTATGATTAAAATAATAGTACGACCGTAAAGGTTAATTCTTTGAATTTCTGATAATAATAAAATTAAAAACGTCTGCCGGACTCGGAGGGAGCTACTTAAGCAACGTAACTGCAAATTTTTTACATGAAATTATTACCCGCTGAGTATTAGTGCTAGGGAACGCCAATAAATGTCTGCTCTAACCCCGCATAACAAAATTAGATAACAAATTGCTGACGTCGTGGGGACACAGAGAGAGCCACTCAAAGATCTATATAACGCAACGGCGTTGCATTGAATTATTTATTACTCAAGTAAATAAGCTACGATAAATGTTTAAAAACGAAAACGGAGGATTTATACTTGGCCTTACGACAAAAATACAAAAAAAATAAAATTTTTTTTACAACAAAAACTAATCGACAGCAAAAACTAATCGAGAACTATAACAAGCAGGGAGTATTCAGTGACAAATTTTGCTCATACCATTTTGATAAAATGTCAAAGTTTTCGGTGGTTAAAATGTTATATACTTGGCTTGGGTGAATCAAAACTTTTTTTTTATTGCCAGGGTATCGAAGTATGTGCTTTCAAAGCAATGTATTAAACAATATATTACTTTGGTAAATAACCACAAGTTTCTAATTTCCATACACTTTTCTTTACCCAAGCCGGCTTTGATGATTTTACGATTGCTTTTTTTCTCGGTGTAGGTCCTACTCTTACTGCGAATATGCCAAGAAAGTTACCCGGAAGTTTATTTTTGACAGAGAGAACTCTTTTAAATTAGTAACTGAGTTCTTATCTACTTCTATGCACCCTGTGTTATTTTCTTAGCTTTTTGAGCCTCAACTAAAAACAAAAAATTTTTTCGTCATAATTTCAGGGTGGCAACAATTTAATACAGTGAAAATGCTACAACAATGAAAAAACGTTGCATGCAATTTTAAAACTGTGACTATGGGCACTACGGCTTATTTTATGGAACGAAAATGAAAGTGAGGTTTTCGGTCGCATCATAAAAATTAAAACAAAACTAGTAAGAAACGATCTTCCACTGGGCCGAAGTTAAAATACCCCCACTGCCGAACCGAAGTATATTTAAAGTCTTAAGCAGCAATAAAATGTTTCTCTTTAAAAACATTTTCGTCATAGTTTTAAAGGAAAATACTCGCTGTTGTTTTATGAATAAAAACTTTTTAACAAAAAAAAAAAACAACCGACTTCAAAATCACTACAAAGTAAAAAATAATTTTAAATAACTTTTCTCATTCATTTCTTGGTCATATTTTAAAAGCTATTAAGATGTATTATAGTATTGGAAATCTTATCATTTTCATTTTTTCTATTTGGTTTTAGTATCATCAATATATTAAATCAAGAAATGAATGGGAAAAGTAATTTAAAATTATTTTTTACTTTGTAGTGATTTTAAAGTCGGTTTTGTTTTTTTTTTGTTAAATGTTTTTATTCCTTCCTTTTGAGGGAATATGAAATATTTTATGTAATTGTATTCTTGAGAAAAATTTCAAAAATGAAACTTTGTTCT
This sequence comes from Pherbina coryleti, assembly GCA_943735915.1. Taxonomy (NCBI): domain Eukaryota; kingdom Metazoa; phylum Arthropoda; class Insecta; order Diptera; family Sciomyzidae; genus Pherbina; species Pherbina coryleti. The sequence goes on along the minus strand of OX030952.1, from coordinate 82,554,390 downwards.
TAAAAAATTTGTTTTATTAATTCCTGAAAGTTTGTTGGGTATTTTCCATTTCTGTTTCTTTACAATTAGTGACACGCCCTTTATCTAATCTCGCCCACTTTATTTACCGTACCTCATTATGATTCTACCTAGCCCTGTGCCAAATTTCAGTTTCCAAGTATCAATATTAACCGTAATATATTACTTTCCTTAAAGTGCCACACCCTGTGTACAATCCCGCCCACTTTTTTAATGATTCTACCTACCCACCTACCTGCATACCAAATGTTAGTGTCAATATTAACTAAGATATAGTATTTTTATAGTATTGACACGCCTTGAATAACGCCCACTTTCTTTACAGTAATTTTTAAAAATGTTGTCTACACCTGTACAATATTAACTGAAATACAGCGTTTTCTTAAATTGACACGCCACTTTGTCGAGTATCGCCCACTTTTCTAAAAAAAATTACGGAAATCGGGAAAGTGCTTTAGGAGTTATATTAAAGTTTGTAGAATTTAAAGAGATTTTTACATGTTTAAGTACACCAAAGGCTCGAAGTGTGACCTAAATAAAAAAACACAGGTGCGTCACTGGACACACGACTGAAGCGAAGCATTTTCACAATTTCATAGATTTGATAATTTAATGGCTTTTTCTCGATTCGAATAATTTTTAAATTCAAAACTTGAAAATAACAAAGTAAACTAAAAAACACACGTTTATCTTCACACCAATAAGTTTTATTATATATCATTATTATTTTTTTTTCTGTCACTTAGAAAAGCACTTGTCAACGCACTTTTGGTCAATTGTTAATTTTTCCTTCGCGCTATGCAAAAATAAAAAAAAATGCCCAAACAATAACCCAAACTACTGAACGCTGTTGATGACAGTGTGGAATAGAAGAAGCAACAGTTTTGTTTTTTGCTACTTTTGTTGTTTGGCTAGCCAAGACACAATCCTTTGAAGAATAGTCATCACACAATCCTTTCTTAAATTAATATATTATAATGATCTGCTGAAACATAGCTTTAGCTAATGTTTATCACTGAATCAACAAAATAATATAAGAAAGGGTTTTAGCGTAATGGTTAGAGGAAAGTACCAACAAACGATAGAACTGTGAGTTGTGGGTTCAATTCCTGCAGCGGGCAAGAAATTATTTTTAATGTAACATTTTCTAGTTCAATTGATGCAAGCAAAAAACAATATCAATTCTAAGAAAAAAGGTGTCGGAAAAAAGTGTCGTTTTTTCTGATTTCACTCTAGCAAATCGCAGAACGAGGCGTAAAAAGCTTCGCTTCAAAATGCTATCAACCGCCCCTACACCAACTCATCAGTAGTCTTGCATGACTTTTCACTGTGATCCACTCAAGCTGCTTAGGTCCTACTTATAATGCTAATATGCCAAGAAAGTTACCCGGAAGCTTATTTTTGACAGAGAGAACGCTCTTAAATTAGTAACTGAGTTCTTATCTACTTCTATGCACTCTGTGCCAAGGTTAACCTTGGTCGTGTCATACTTTTAGGCATATTCTTAGCTTTTTGAGCCTCAACTAAAAAAAAAAGTTTTATCGTCATAATTTCAGGATGGCAACCATTTAATACAGTGAAAATGCTACAACAATGAAAAAACGTTGCATGAAATTTTGGCACTATGGGCACTACGGCTTATTTTATGGAACGAAAATGAAAGTGAGGTCTTTGGTCGCATCATAAAAATTAAAAAAAAACTAGTAAGAAATGATATTTTACTGGGCTGAAGTTAAAATTCCCCAATGGCCGAACCAAAGTTTATTCGAAATCTTAAGCAGTCAATAAAATGTTTTTTGTAAAAACATTTTCGTCATAGTTTTAACAGATAATGTTCGCTTTTGTTTTTTGATAAAGTCACTTTGTATGGGGGGGTGGGTATGGTTCAATTTCATACACAGAGTACATGATGTATATCAAAGTTCATATTTAAAATTGCAAGTCCACATATTAACTTTTGTGGAATTTAAAGAGATTTTTACATTTGTGATTAACTCACTTTGTATGGGAGGTAGGCGTGGTTTTCATCTGATTTGGTTGAATATTATACTCAGAGTGTGTATTAAAAATCAAAGCACGCATGTAAAATTTTAAAGTGCATATATAAATTTTTGTGGAATTCTAAGAGATTTTACCGTTTTGATAAAAAAAAACAAACCGTTTTGATAAAGTCACTTTGTTTTCACGTGGTTTTCAGTAACAGATAAGATACTGCGCTTTCGAACCATGCCATAGTTTGTCAATCCGCACCATCTTAAACAGGTTTTCATGTAAACATGTCGTGAATTATAAGCATGCCAATATAAGTCGATGTGAGAGAAATTTGCTTGATTCAAGTAAACAATTTGCTGAAAAAGAAAATATTTCTCTGCGACTCCTTAAATTAAGAAAATATTTTCTTTTCTAATCAAGTCTTGTTATATATTCTCTAATCAAGTATTTTATTCTGGTTTCAAGCAATCATTTAATTTACTCGATTTTAAAAATAAATGGTCATTATAATTTTTTTTTCTCTTATTTCAGTTCTTATTGCTTGATTTGAGCTAATGAGGCTTAATTCTAAATTTTCTTAGATCAAGCAAAATATTTGCTTAATATAAAGCTATTATTTCTCTCCGTGTATACATACGAAATCCAAAGTTATCTCAAATCGCCGCGGTATAATTTATTGATGCATAAAATTCACAACACTTAATAAAATATAGAGTTGCACATTCCATGAACTTGTCCATGAGTCCAGTAACGCTCTCCGGGAATAAGAAAGCGGAAGAGAACAGTTCAATATTTTGCAATTGTGAGGTTAACTTGTTTTTTTTTATATTTTTCAAATTTTTTTTTTTTTTGCATTCTATATGAAAATATTGCAAAACAGGCTACTTAAGTTTGACAACCATCCCCATCTGTTGATGTATAGAATTTTTCTCATAGCGGAGTTTAAACTGTTTACCTCAGGCTAAGTAAGGCTAAGTTCATAAACTACGCTACCAATTTTTTGTTGTTATTTTTTTTACCCGACTTACCCTCCCCCTCCGTTACTTTTCGTAGTACATTTCAACAGCCCCCTCCCCCACTCCTCCAAAAAAGTAACATAACATATGAAATAAGAAATAATTGATTAAAACACATTTTTTTAATAGCTTTCAGTATTTTCACTAGTTTGACTGACTAGTGTAACTGGATGAATTTAAGAAACAATTTAAAGATAAAATCAATAATTTAAATCATCAACATTAAATGCTATTTCATTTTGGATCGAAGAGTCGATGCTCTCAATCACTGGGATTGAAGTATCTGAAAGCTTTGTTGAGAATTCTTCGAAAAATAACCAACAAGTGCAGCAAGAACAAAAACTATGTAAACAAGCGAGATAGATAGATAGATAACATGTGCAGAAAACTTAAACAAAAACAAAAAATATAAATCAAAGAAACCAAAGAGCTAACAAAGAAAAACAACACGCTTACGCTCGTCAATAATTAACCGTCAATTTAGAAGATCAAACATGAAGATGTACGAATGACAATGTTCTCAAATGATAGGATAGTCTTAATAAGAATTTTTTCGGTTTTTTCGTAACGTTACAATGTCTGAAACCCCCACCTCACTCCCTCCGCTACTTATCATAGTGCTTTTCAAAACCCCCACCCATAAATTGGTAACGTAGTTTATGAACAAGTCCTAAACTACCGAAAAAAATGTGATAAGTTACGAATGTAATTTTAATTGTTGCTTAAAATTTAACCCTGTCGTCCGTGGCGTAGTTGGTTAAAGTGCGTGACCTATATGTCAATGAACCTGGAAACCCGGGTTCGAATCGCAGCAGCGACAGAAAATTATTTGAATTGAAATGATTTTTCTGAACGGCCGCCACCTCTCTGCAGACAATGGCAAACCTCAGAGAGTAATCAAATGCCATGTAAAGCTTCTTGAGAACAAGAACATTCCGATCATCGCCGTTCGAAGTCGGCTTTAAGCCTGTAGGTCCGGTTCTCGGTAAATTGTGTACAAACTTAATAACACGCACAACACAATTGATCATAAGAACCTAGGTCATAGTCCTTTCAAGGGCTGAAATGACCAGTTATATTTATTTTTTTATTTATTTATTTTTTTTTAAATTTAATCGCTGGTTATGAAACTTCAGGTTAAGGAAGTCGCACTTATAAAATGAGTAAAGGGCACATAGATGGATTCACTTATAAACTGGAGAATTTATGGCTTTTTTTTAACTTTTAGTGCTCGTCTACTCCTTTTGTAAAATGTTTTATAAAAGTTTCAAGTTTAACATTTCAAATAAAAATAAAAAAAACAATATGATCAAAAAAGATTTGGCTGTGTCGTGGACACACAAGTAGGTTTTCACGAGACGGTGTTTCTTGTTGTTGTTGATGTTGATGTTGATGTACATGTTGATGTTGATGTTGATGTTGATGTTGATGTTGATGTTGGTGTTGGTGTGGGTGTGGGTGTTGGTGTTGGTTTTGGTGTTGGTGTTGGTGTTGGTGTTGGTGTTGGTGTTGGTGTTGGTGTTGGTGTTGGTGTTGGTGTTGGTGTTGGTGTTGGTGTTGAAGTTGATGTTGATGTTGGTGTTGGTGTTGGTGTTGGTGTTGGTGTTGGTGTTGGTGTTTGTGTTGGTGTTGGTGTTGGTGTTGACGTTGGTGTTGAAGTTGATGTTGATGTTGATGTTGGTGTTGGTGTTGGTGTTTGTGTTGGTGTTGGTGTTGGTGTTGGTGTTGGTGTTGGTGTTGGTGTTGGTGTTGGTGTTGGTGTTGGTGTTGGTGTTGGTTTTGGTGTTGGTGCTGGTGCTGGCGTTGGTGTTGGTGTTGATGTTTGTGTTGGTGTTGGTGTTGGTGTTGGTGTTGGTGTTGGTGTTGATGTTGATTTTGGTGTTGATGCTGATGTTGGTGTTGGTGTTGGTGTTGGTGTTGATGTTGGTGTTGGTGTTGGTGTTGGTGTTTTTTTGTTTGCTTCTCCATTAGTTATGCTTTTCCTTGATGCGTTAACTTTGCCTTAGCTGCATGTAATTAATCCAACAAAAGTGATGCATATGCGTCACATTAGGCGGTTCCTTGAGGAGCTTCATGACGCCACCAATTTTTTTTTTTTTTGTTTTTTTTGTAATTTTTATCATGTGCCCATAGTCCTCATCTTCATTTTCGTTCCCTAAAATATACCATTACGCCAGTAGTAACAGAGTTTAAATTCCATGCAGCGTTTTTTCATGGTTTTAGCATTTTTACTGCATTATGTGGTTGCCACCGTGAAATCATGACGGTAAGAAATTTATTTTTAATTTAGTTGTGAAACGTAATAACTATCTATGCTGTCGTAAAACAAAATTTACCGTAGCACGTTTCCTGAGTGAGTAATAATTCCATGCAACGATATTACATTCCTGTTACATATGCTGCTATCTTCACGACCTGGTGACGTCAGAATATTTTTTTTTTGTTTTGTCGTAAGGCCAAGTATAAATCCTTCATTTTCCTCTTTAAATATTTATTGTAGTTTATATACACATCGAGTAAAAATTCAATGCAACGCCGCTGCATGAATGTTGCATTGTCAATCTTTGAGCGGATCTCTCTGTATCCCCATGACGTCAGAAATTTTTTGTCTTATTTTGTTATGAGGATTTAGAACAGGCCTTTATTGGTGTGTCAGATTTTTAATCCTAGCACCAATACCCAGCGAGTAATAATTCCATGTAACAAATTTTCAGTTGCGTTGCTTAAGCAGCTTCCACCGCGCCCCGATGACGTTTTGAATTATGTTTTTGTGTTTGTAATGATGTCAAAGAATTAACCTGTACGGTCGTACCGTTTTTAGTCATAGCTCTTATACTCAGCGAGCAACAATTCAATGCCAACGCTCATGAATTTTAAAAAATGCATTTTTCAACTTTTTTGGAAACCTGCGCCGTAAAACGTAACCACGTCACGTCAAAATAATGCCCGATAAAAATTATTTGTTTACTCAAACCACAGCGATTTACTCAAACCCACACAATCACAATGAAGGAGTTGAATAAAAGCCATGCTACGGAGCTGTTGAACTGTTGGTTTAGTTTTCAGCGTCTTCTTAATCCTCTTCTACTTAATTTATTTTAAGGTACGAAGGTAAGTAAGCAATAAAAGGACAACAGCTTTAAGGACAATGAAAACGTTGGGTTCAACACTTAAAAAATGCATACCACGCATTCTTGAGCATTCAAATAACAGCATTGAAAGCATAAAAACACACAGAGAGATAGAGATATAGAGATATAGAGAGAGAGAGAGAGAGTGAAAAATAAATAACATAAGCTTGGCTAAGCGTTTCTCTCATTGAAAACAAGTGCGTAAATTTGAATTAAATTAAAACCCTTTTCTTTTGCATTTCTGACTCGGATTATTAAGTGTGTGGGTGGTTGTTGGGTAAAATATGCGGCTGCCTTTTAAAAGCAAGTGGTTTCAAAATTGCAAACTAATTGCTTCAAATAGGTACATTTCTCGAAAAAGTTTGTATTCTATAAGGGAGGAAGGAAGGAAGAGATAATGTAGAGGGAAAACATTATTTTTTAGATAATCACAATCTGATGAAATAATGATGACATCTCTATTTTATTTATTTATTAACCGACTTAAAAAAGTAGGATGGATCACGCTTACCGAACGTATAGCGTGAATATTATTGAAATTCCGGACGCAACTTTGAGTACTACTATTTTATTTGAATTTATTTATTATTGTACCCGCACGTTTAAAAAACCTAAAAGAGGTTTATGAATTTTGTCACTCCGCTTGTAACGCCCGTGGTAGGTATAGAAAAGTCTATATATTCTTGATCAGCATCACCGCCTGAGTCGATTTAGCCATGTCTGTCTGTCTCGCCGACTGTCTGTCTGTCTGTGATCACGATTACAGCCGTCATTTGCAAGCTAACATCATGAAGTCCAACATTTAAATTTGTATCTAAAAAATAAAGATCAAGTTCGAAAATTAGCCAAATCGGATGAAAGCCACGCCTAACTCCCTTACAAAAATAAATAATGAACTTGAAATTTTGTAAATGAGCTTTGAAATTAAATATGCATTATGAGTATAAATTTCAACGAAATCGAGAGAAAACCCCAATACCTCCCGTACGAAGTGAATTTATAAAAAAAAGCGAATATTTTCCATTAAAACTATGACGAAAATGTTTTAACAGATAAACATTTTATTGGCTGCTTAAGACTTTGAATATACTTTGGTTCAGCCGTGGGGGGTATTTTTTTACTTCGGCCCAGTCAAAGATAATTTCTTAGATGCCTTTTGCATTTTTCAAGACTTGAACATCAAGTCATGAGCTCGTGGGTGTGGCAGTTGAAAAAAAACAGAAAAAACAGACGTACCTGGAACGTACCGTCAATTATTTGGCAATCCGCTTTGTTCTCTTCCGTATCCCGTTATTTTCTAATGCCATTTGTTAAACGTCGGTGTCGTTTTAGAACAGAATTATTTTATTTGCTGCAAATTTTATTCAAAAACTTTAAAAAATGGTGATTAAGTGGACAAGGGATATGGTTCAGCATTTTATTTTGTTATATCAGGATAACTGAATATCTGGACAGCAGTAAAATATCCACCACAATGAAATAAACCAAAATAAAGCAAAAATTGATTTCAACTATTGAAACATGTAAATACTGACGGCAAATTCAAAAGGGAATTACAAAAACTTGATCATCAAGTTTTGAAACGTGAGAGGGGACTTACTAGTTTTTTTGAATATTTTTGCCCACATAAAGTAAATTAAAAGTTGTAAAATTTTTTTTATTGGACATACCATGTCAATTGCCCATGTTGGCACCGGTGTGAAGTTAGTCCAAATTCTTTATCCCAATTTTTCAACTCAGCCCAACTTTTGAATTCGCCCTAAACTCAACCCAAAAAAATTTTAATTCGCCGTAAGTAAAAAAATGTTAGAAAACATTTAAAAAATCTAAATATGAAAGAAAAAAATTAAAAATACGGTATAATCATGCAAGACCAACCTCGAAGATGTTATTCATTCAAATTGAAAGTTTCATTATGAACTTTATAAGCCAGGTCATAAATATGTTATGAAAGGAGAAAGCTCTAAAGGTCAAAATTGTAAAGCGATTCACTTGAAAATGGACAGATTGAATCTTCAGACTGTCAGAAAAAAAATTTGCATTATTCTTTTGATAATAAAAATCGTCCTTTAATTGCATGAAATGAGTTATTAGCAATTTTGAAGTATTTTTTTTGGAAGAAACGACAAAAAATGTGATTTTTGTATGAAAGTCCGATTTCCACACCCCGAAACATGTCCCAAAACAAAAGTTCACATCCTGGATTTTTGATTTTCCATTTTGGAATCACATTTTTTTCTATTTTGGCTCAAATTTCAACACCAAGGACGATAGACCGGTACTTGAGCATAGTTTCGTTCGATTGTCCGTATAAAACTACAATTTTGAGCAGAAGTCCAGGATGTGAACTTTTCATCTTCTACCTCTTTTGTCGTTTCTTCCAAAAAAAATACTTCAAAATTGCTAATAACTCATTTCATGCAATTTGGCCATACGAAGGACGATTTTTATTATCAAAAGGATAATGCAAATTTTTTTCTGACAGTCTGAAGGTTCAATCTGTCTATTTTCAAGGGAATCGCTTTACAATTTTAACTTTTAGAGCTTTCTCCTCTCATAACATTTTCATGACTTAACTTTTTCCCTTCTAGGCTATTTTACAGTACGAAGGACGATTGATAGCAAATGAGAGTAATTTGTGTTTTAAATGGCAATTTTTTTTAAAAAAATTATCAAACACCTTTATTTTTTCATTGCGGCGAATTCAGCATCAAATAATTTTTGCGGCGAATTGAGCAAAAAGTTGGGCTGAAGATTTTGGGCTATCTTCACAGAAGTCCTGTTGGCATGTAATGTCCGATATTTTCGAATTGAGCGAAATGCAGTAGTAATTAAGAGACAATTTAGAAACAAAAAAAAAAAACAAATAATCGATATGAAGAGAATTACAATCAAACTACTTGAACATTTGACTCCTCTCCAATTAAACAAAAACTTAATCCAAAAGTTGGGTTTGAATAGGCCAACAATTTCTGAAAATAGTTTAGTTCAGTTTGATTTACAACAATTTGTTAAACGAATGTCCATGTTATCAGCCAACATTAACTACTCGTATCCTCGATATAATTGATTGCTATGAAATTTCTATCTGACGCCTGTAATTAAAGTTTTATCTTCCACTTAGCTTTCGAAAAATTCTATTCAAATAAGTTCTTCTCGACCTTATTAGTTATTAACTTCTCGACCTTTTATAGCCAAACTGAATTTTAAAACTGATTTTCTTTTTTTTTTAATTAAGTGTTTCTTAATTAGACCAAATTGTCACCAAAAAATTAAACTTTAACGAACTGATGAACCGATGCTTCGAATTCATTTTTGAATATTTTTAGCTTCAAAAATTATCAGAAAATATCATTAATGTTCATTAATTTTGTCGAATGATTTAAAAAGTGTCACATTTCAAGGAGATTCAGATAAATATCAGGGAGATTCAGATTTAGTTTTTCAGATAGAAAAGCATTATTTTAAATAAGGGTAATAATTATAATTTGGGGAAGATAAAAAATAAACTCACCTGTGGCACGCTCAATATCAGCGACAGCACATACATTCCACCCAGCAGACGATAGCAACGCTTTGCCATATTCAGCGACTTCATGGGATACTTGACCGCTATCCAGCGGTCGACGCCGATCAACACCAGAACATATGTGGACAAGTATAGACCGAACATTTGAAAGAGCTTTACCAGCTTGCAGCAAATTTCGCCGGCCACCCACTGTACCGTATAGTACCAGGCTGCATCACCGATAATGCAAAATCCGGTTACTATCAAATCGGCTATCGATAAATGAAATATCAGCGTATAGATGGCACTCCACGAATGACGGCTACTGCGACGTTCCATGCGCGTTTTATAAATATTCCACATAGTGGCAACGTTGCCAATCAACGAAAGCACCGCCATAACCATTAAAACGTAAACTTTTATCAGGGAAGACTTGGTTAGTTGTGGTGCATGCTCCAAACGGTCGGGTACATCGGAAATAGGAGTCGTATCGATGTTGCTGTCATTGCCATTGGCCATGATGGCAGATGCAGCAATATTCAAAGCATGACGCGTGACATTTGCAAGCAGTGGGGGTAGTTTGGCTATCGTTGTTGTTGTTATTGTTGTGTTTGGTGGTGGTATCGTTGTCGATGATGCAGCAAAAGTTTCAGTCAGGCTGACATTTGTTGAAAATCCAATGTGATGCAGCGTTAAATTGCTGAAGAAGTCCTCGGCGAGGCGTGTTAAATTCGTTGTAGTCCAACTGCTTGTCATGGCGGTGTCATTGTAAATGCCAGCAGCAGCTGCTTGAAAGCTAAGATTTTGTGCATTTGTTGCATTCTCATCCATAGTGACATGCAAAAAATAGTTATTTTGCTTGGATGCTTTAAGGGTTGCTTACATTATTCAGGAAAATTTGTTGGTTTTTTTTTCTCCTCTCACTTGTTTTCTCACTGTTATTTGTACATTTTCCAAAGCTATGCCACTTTTTCTTATGTTGGCAACACTTTTGTTATTTTAGAGTTTGTTTTTTTTTTAAAGTCTTACTGAAACGATGAACAAAGCAGCTGAATTAGATTAAATATGCTTAATAAGAATTTTAATTACATAGACTCCATTACAAAGTCAAATAATTTTGGCGCTGAATAAGTTTTCCCTCAGCTGAATTGTGTTAAATTGTTGCTGTAAATAATTTGCATAACTGGTTAGTTCACTGTTGGAATTACGTTTATTTTTTTTTTTTTTTGTTAAACTAATTATTACCTATCTTAACTTATAAACTTTATGTTTGTACAGCTAGACAGCAAGACAGACAAGCTGAGTAAGTTTCTTAGTTCGTTAAGTGTTTAAACAACTTGCAAAAGCACCCGAAAGAGTTGTCTTCGTTTTAGTTTTGACACACACAACAACACTTCCAAGGTCATGAAAATGAATGCAATACTTTTTGTGTGTTTCTTAGTTTAGAAAACTGACATAATAATTATTATTTACTTTATTTTAGATTATTCTTTGAATAAAAAACCATTGACAGAATAAATATTCATAGTTTTAAGCTTTTATTAGCTTTTTGTTGAAGCTGAATTAATTTTAATCACTGCTGAATTGGTTTATTACTCAAAAAACATTGTATATGCTTTATTTGTTTATGTTTTAAGAGCGCTGAATTGACAATTAGACTTCGGAATAGCATTAGTTAGTGCACGAAATGCTTTTTTTTGTGGTTTTATTTGAGTTGAATTACTGCTGAATTTTTATTGTCTTCTGGAAAACTAAAAATTTATGTTTGCGTTCACTTTTATACTTGCTGAAGTCATAAAGTGTTGATATTTGATTGAAATTAAACAGAATTGATTTTGACAAAATTAAAACAACTTATTCTTTTGAGCTGAATTTAGTTTTATAGCTGCTGAATTGCTATTTTTTGTTCGAAAACTAAAACTGAGTAGGTGGTTAATGTTTGGTGTTTGTTTAATCAAAAATGCCGATGTTTTTAAGAACAGTTCGATTATGATAATTTGGATTTTCACAAGTAAGAAGTTAAATTTGCCTTTTTCTCGGCTGAATTTGTAAATAGCACTGCTGAATTGGCTTTGTTACTAAAAAAAGAGGCGCTGACTTGACAGTTAGACACGTAATTGACGTTTGAAAATTCACAAAATATGTTTCTAGTAGTTTTATTCAAGCTGAATTGCGGCTGAATTTGTATTGTGTTCTGGAAAACTTCAAATAAAAGATTAGTTTAAGTTCAATGAATTCATAAACTGATGTTTTTTTATAAAATTAAACAAAATTGTATCTTAAACATTTATAAACCTGATTCTTTAAGCTGAATTGTATATAATCGCAGCTGAATCGATTTTTTTCTCAAAAACGTAAAGATTGCCGGTTTTGTGCTAACCAAAATTGGGTTGGTTTTAAATAGATTTGACAGTATGATTTGACTAAGACGATAGTATGAATAGTCATACTTGGCGGTTAAATAAGTTTTTTTTTCAGCTGAATTAATTTTAAACACTGCTGAATTAGCTCATCACTTCAAAAAAATTATTGAATTGAGGATTAGACTCCAATTTGATAGGGATTTAAAAGTTCAGGATATGCGTTTTGCGTTGTTTAATTAAAGCTGAATTAGTGCTGTGTTCAAGGAAGCTGTAAAATAATGGTTGGCTGAATTTCGATGGTTGCTGAATTAACAAAGAGAGTTTGATTGTTTTTTTTTTTAAATTATATAACATACACACTAAAAATTTTCAAAAAATACAGTATTTTTTAAGTTTAATTTTATATTATCGCTGCTGAATTGATCTATTTGATCCGAAAACTGAAAGTGAGTCCTAAGCTAATGTTTCGGGCATGCTGTATTGAAACTTTTGATGGTTTCAAGCAAATATTAAACCATCATACTGTCATATAATTAACTAGTAAAAATTTATATTAGCTATTTTCTAGCTGAATTAATTTAACTCATTGCTGAATTGGTTTGATGCTATAAAAAGAGCGCTGAATTGACAATTAGACAAGATTAGCACTAAAAAAAATTTAAAAAGTATGTTTTTCTTGAAATTTTATTGAAGTTGAATTACAGCTGAATTGGTATTGTGTTCAAGCAAGCTAAAAATTTGTGGCTGAATAAAATTAAGCAAACTTGGCAAAAAATTTTAAAAAATTTAAAGTTTAAATTTTTATGAATATCTTAAACAGCTATCTTTGTTAGCTGAATTTATTTTTTCCGATGGTAAGTTGATATTTCCTTTTCCGAAATCTAAAACTGAGTCTGTATTTAAGGTTTTAAGTTTGCTGAATTGAAAATTTTTATAATAGCATGAATATTCATATGTAAGTAGTTATTCATCAATTTTTTTTTTTTGATTTTTTGATTTTTCCAGCTGAATTAATTTAAATAACGGATGAACTGATATTTTGTTACTTAAAACTGAACATTTTGATAGTTAAAATTTGAATTCTGCTGAATTAAAAACTTGTGTCCTTGTTGAAATGGGCTTACATTCAGAAAGATCGCAAACTGCTTTTGATGTGGCTTTGTTTGGGCTGAATTACCGATGATTTGCTAATATGTTCTTCGAAACTAAATTTTAATGTTATTCTATGTTAAAATAGTGCTTTATTGCATGAACAAATTTTTGTTGAAAATATATAACAGTTAACACCTAAGGCAATTCTTTAAAATAGAATTGCTTGGCTGAATAAAATATAATCGTAAATTGACTTTACAAAATCTCATACCTTGCTCTTATGTACATTTTTTTTTCTAGCTGAGTTTGGTATCCATATTGCTGAATTAGTACAACGCTTCAATATAAAGTTTTCGGTAGGTTAAATGAGCTATTAATTTCTTTTTAATGCTTGCTGAATTAAAATTAAAGCTAAATTAAGAGCTCAGAGAATGAATACTATATGCAATAGTGCTTTTCATAGCTTTTCTTTCAAGCTGAATTGATTTTAATCAGTGCTGAATTGGTTTAGTTCAAATAAGTACTGAAAACAATTAGCTAATTTGTATTTTAATCTTGCTGAATTGACATCTTCTATAAGGGCTATTTAGAATTTCCATTACAGAATGTTAATACGTGATTTTTATGTCATTTTATTTGATTTGAAACACTGCTGAATAGGCATTTAGTTCCGAAAAGCTAATAATATAATTTCGACTAAACTGAAAAACTGACAACGTTCTTTTAACATACCTTTTTTATGAGCTGAATTTAATATTCTGTGCAGCTGAATTAGTAATATGCTTTCAGAGACTAAAAATGAGTACTTTATAAATATTTTATTTCTACTGAGTTGCAATTTAGATGATTTCAAGATCTATTTGAAGCTAAATAATATATTTTGAATTCTTAAATAGGGCTGTGTTTTTATCATGCTTATGCTTTTATTCAAAAATTACTTCCATATATGCTACATTAAACTGAATTCTTGCGGAATAATAAATGGAAACAACAATATAAATTTTTTTTGTAGCTTGATTAACTATTTTAAGCGATTTAATAAAACCCATTAAATATTGGTAGTTTGCTGAATTGATTTCATTTGCTAAAAAACTTTAAATATTTTACAAATAAACTGCTGAATCAATGCTATGTCATATTAAAAGTAAAACGTAGTCAATAGAAAAGATTTTAAGGTTGCTGAATTAGAAATTCATATACATCAATAGAAATGTGGCAGCAGAGAAAAAAATTTTTATATTTTCTATATTTTATATTTTTCTTTATTTTTCTATATTTTTCTTTTAGTACCAATGTCGATAATATAATGCATGCTTTATTAGCTTTCTGAATTATTTAACAGAGGTTACCGAATTTGTTCGAGTGCTTTTCAAGTGCTTGTGTAAAACAAAATTACAATGTCAACTTAAGCTCTTTATTTAAAGCTGAATTTGAGGCAATCACTTTTGAGGTCATTTAATGCTCTTTATGATATGTAAGGATTAAAAAACCGGTTGTTGTTTAATGTCAAAGCTTGCTGAATTGATCTTAAATGCTTTTGAGGCCTTAATTAATTTTCGTTATTATTCTGAAATTTGCTGTTGCAATATGTTTAAAGCCTGCTGAATTGAATCATTAGAACTAGTGGTAAGTATATAAGAACATAAGTTGTATACGACAACTGCGGCTTGGAAGTCAATTGTGATACATTTACATATTTATGCCGAATACGGCTTTTGTCCTTTAGCTTGCTGAATTGTATCTAAAAATTTGTTTTTGCAATTTATTGAAGCTGAATTGACAATGAGAGCAATAATCAATAATTTGCTTTATATTTGTTTAGTAAGATTGCTGATTTGAGCAAATCTTAAATAAAAAAAAAAAAAAATAAAAAAATTCGTAAAATGCTTTTGTTATATATTTTATTATGAGTTAAATATGAAAAAAAAATCGCAACTGAATTGATAGAATGTACTTCATAAATTTAAATTCATTGTTAAACAGCGTTTAAAGTGTGCTGAATTAAGTTTTTATTTTATTTTCAAATAAATAAAGTAGAGCTTTTCAAGGTTATTTATATATATATCATTTGTTGGGTCATGTCTTAAGCTTGCTGAATAGAAACACAAACACTTGTATTGTGCCTGGGAAGTTAATAAGTTTACGGTTAATGTTGGAGATATTAACTAAATGAACCCTTACAAAAACTATATTAGAAAAAATTTCAAAAATAGACTTAAACATGTTTGCCTGTGAGCTCAACTATAATTAGGGATTATATTTAATCCCTGCTGAATTGAGAGAGGGTAATTTATAACAAAAAAATCATTCTCTTTTAGTATTTGATGCTTGCTGAATTGAAGCTTTTTTACAATTATTAGAGTTTTTAAGACAACTTGAATCACTTAAAGTAAAAAGCAAAGTTCTTAGAGAGTGCTGAATTGGTCAAAAAGCTACCGAATCAAAATAATGATTTTTTTCTGTTAGATAACACAATTTGTATAGAGGGATTTTTGCTTGTATTGCATAAATGCAATAAATGCATAAATGCAATATTGCATTAAAAATAAGATATGTTAACATATCTGTCACAATCAATGCGCGCTGAATAGCGGCATGCTATTTTCAACTCGCTAAAAAAATGTGCTTATGTGCTGCTGAATTGATAGAGAGTATACGTATATAACTTAAAATTCATTCTTTAATAATATTTTATGCTTGCTGAATTGACTTTTTACAACCTTTAAGAGGTCTTAAGACAACTTTAGTCACTTTAAGTTAAAAACAAAGTTTTTAGAGAGTGCTTTGTCGGTCAAAAATTATATAATGCATTTTTTTCTATTAGCTAACACGTTTTGCATTGAAAAAATTTTGCTTGTATTGCATAAATGCAATATTGAATTACAAATAAGATATGATAATATATCTGTAACGATCAATGTATGCATCAGCTCGCAAAAAAATGTGTTCATGTGCTCCTGAATTAATAGAGACTGCATATTTGTAACTAAAAATTCATTTTTAATAAAGTTTTGTACTTGCTGAATTGAAGTTTTTTGCCATGAATTGGTCAAAAACCTACAGAATGAAAATAAGGTTTATTTTTCTATTAAATAACACAATTTGCATAGAGAGAATTTTGATTATATTACATAAGTGCAATATTAAATTATAAATAAGATATGAGTATATATCTACAACAATCAATGTATGCTGAATAGCAGCATGCTGTCTTCAGCTCTCTAAAAAAATGTGTTCATGTGCTGCTAAATTGAAAGAGACTATATTTAACTAACAATTCATTCTTTTATAAAATTTGATGCCTGCTGAATTGAATTTTTTTACAATTTATAGAGTTCTTAAGACAATTTGATTCACATAAAGTAAAAAGCAAAGTTTTTAAATAGTGCTGAATTGGTAAGAAACGTATATAATGATAATAAAGCATTTTTTTAAATTATATGACACAATTTGCATAGAGAGATTTTTGCTTAGATTGTATAAATGCAAAATAGCATTATAAATAAAATGTAATAATATATCTGTCACAATCGAAGTGAGCTGAATAGCAGCAAGCTGTATTTAGCTCGCTAACAAAATTTGTTCACTTTAAAATTTAAGCGTTTTAAACATTGTAGTTGGAATTAAAATAGCATTTCCAAGATTTTTCCTTTATATCTGACGATATAAATGTGTCAGCTCTGCACTTATTTTACTTGAACACTGAATTGAATAATTTAACTCATTAATACATGAGCTTATATCACCATCATCATCATCATCATCATCATCATCATCATCATCATCATCATCATCATCATCATTATCATCGCATTGTAATATTAATAATAATATTCACCATATTAATTGATTACCTATCACGAAAAATGTGCTCAATAGAAAACTACTTGTTGGCTGTTATTCAACAGCAATATCTAGACTGAGTTGCTTTTATAACACTCATTGATTAATCTGTAATTAAGTAAGCGCACTAATGTCTTCTATAAATAACCGGAAAACTGAATTGGTGCTTGCTTTAATCCAGTTGCTTAGAAATCTTATAGATTTTCTTCATTATGCTCAAATGAGCTGAATTAATTTAAGACAAGAAAAGACCATGGTAAAAATGTGAATTGTTATTGTTACAGATGAGCTGAATGTGATTTTCGTGCGCTGAATAAAATCTGCTCCAGTTATTTTGACCGAAACTCAGCAAATAGGTATTTATAAATATCTTAAAATACTAGCTTGCACAAATTCAGCACATGTTGTGCTCTTTGGATTCACTGCTAATAATTACAATCGATGGCCATCAACAAATAGTTGTTTATTAACACAGAAAATACATCGCATTGCCTTGTCATTAATACAAGTTGTAGCATTCATTTAATTGTAACTTATTAGTAACAACAACATTTAGTTGCCGCTGCGGCTAAAGCTGACACAAACGCTGACACTAAGTTGAACTTGACTGTAGGTAATTATACAGTATTTGCAGTATATTTCACTGCATACAGTGTTTTCCAAGAAGTCAGCGATTAATTAGAAATTCAGCGACAATATAAAGAGGGGAGGGCTGGAGGAATAAGGTTCCGTTCCTATGCAATATAAAACTTGTGCTGCTTGTTGGAATAGCTGTCAATATTGCAAACTTAATTACCGCTATACAACTTCAAGGCATTACATTCGATTTGAGCTAATTGTGCATATTTTTTTTTTTAATTAATGAATATTTTTTTTTAAAACATTCCACTTTATTGGATTTGCAAATTCCGTTACTGAATAAATAAAGTTCAAAATATAAGCGAGTCATATTGAGGCAATTTTTGTTGTCTCTCTCTATTAGTTATAAGAAATTCACCAACGTATTTCCAATTTGAAGCTTATTTTGATTATTTGATATTCCTATGTCAACTTGACACGAGCGATATATAACAGTTTTAAGAGTGCAATAAAAAAAAAAAAAAAATAAAAACAATAAGCCTCTAAAAGCCTCTTTCAAGGCCAAAATTGACAACCAAAGTGACAATTTTGGGACCAAAATATTTTCTTCACACCGAAAAATATCTTTATTTTAATCTGAAACATAGATAAAAAGTATGGCGTTGGCGTTGTCGTCGACACAGTCGTAGGTATTTTATCATTCAAATGTATCTCTTTATCTGAATCTCCTTATTCGTTTCCGTATCTTCGTGCCTAAAATTATGCTTCTCTAAATCCTTGTCATGTTTCAGATTTAATCCTAATATATCACCTAACTTTGTTCCTAATCCTTCTTCTTATCTTTGCCCGTATCCTTACACAAATTCTTTTACTAATCCTTGCCCAAATTCTTCTCCTCGTTGTACGTCCTGTTTTAAGTACTTTTCTTAATGTCAAAATTATTGTCCTTAAAGCTGTTCTAATTCATGTCCTACTCCTTATCCTTTTCCTAATCCTTGTCCTAATCCTTTTCGAAAAACTTTAACACTTTCCCTAATACTTGTCAAAACTCCATTCTATTCATTGTTTTAGTCTGTGTCCTAGTTCTTATCCTTGAATATGTCATAATCCATTTCATAATGAATATGCCCATACGCCAGAGAACTCTGGTTCAATTTCCACCTGACACTGAAAGTTTTTTCAATTGAATTAATTTTTCTGTTCGGCCGTCACCTCTCTGCAGACAATGACAAACCTCAGAGAGTAAATAATGCATGTTAAGCTTCTTGAGATCATGCACATAAGCCGTTCGAAGTCGGCATAAAACTAGTTGGTCCAGTTCTCTATTAGTTGTGTACAAACATTTGTACACAAGAAGTTCGGTCAAAGTCCTTTCAAGGGCTGAAATGGCCAGTTGATTCATAATCCATTTCATAATCTTTGTCTAAATAGTTGCCAATATCTTTTTTCCAATCCTTATACTAATCCTTATTTGTGTAATTTTCCTTTTACTTGTCCCATCCCATTTACAAATTATTGTACTGATACTTATCTTAATCCTTGTCAAATCTGTGCTTTAATACTTGTCCTTATCCTTATTTAACCCTTGTTTATTCATATTCCCTTATCAACTTCCTAATCGTTGTCCTAATCTTACTCCTAATCCTTGTCCTAATCGTTGTCCTAATCCTTGTTCTAATGCTTGTCCAAATCTGTGCTTTAATACTTGTCCTTATCCTTATTTAACCCTTGTTTATTCATATTCCCTTATCAACTTCCTAATCGTTGTCCTAATCTTAATCCTAATCCTTGTCCTAATCGTTGTCCTAATTCTTGTTCTAATGCTTGTCCAAACCTTAGTTTTAATACTTGTCCTTATCCTTATTTAACCCTTGTTTATTCATATTCCCAAATCAACTTCGTAATCCTTGTCCTAATCTTAATCCTAGTCCTTGTCCTAATCGTTGTCCTAATCCTTGTTCTAATGCTTGTCCAAACCTTTGTTTTAATACTTGTCCTCATCCTTATTTAACCCTTGTTTATATATATTCCCAAATCAACTTCCTAATCCTTGTCCTAATCTTAATCCCAATCCTTGTCCTAATCGTTGTCCTAATCCTTGTTCTAATGCTTGTCCAAACTTTTGCTTCAATACTTGTCCTTATCCTTATTTAACCCTTGTTTTTATATTTTCCCAAATCAACTTCCTAATCCTTGTCCTAATCTTTATCCCAATCCTTGTCCTTATCGTTGTCCTAATCCTTGTTCTAATGCTTGTCCAAACCTTTGTTTTAATACTTGTCCTCATCCTTATTTTACCCTTGTTTTTATATTTTCCCGAATCAACTTCCTAATCCCTGTTCTAACCTTTTGCCTAATTCTTGTCCTAAACCTTGCACAAATTTTTCTTATCCTTTTCATAATCTTTGCCATAATCCCTTTCCATTTCCATTATTGTTCTAATCTATCTAATCCTTGTTCTATCGAAAAACAGTTTGATTTTCTTTCCAGTGGTGGTATTTTGACCTATCTACGACTATTTTTTCAGAAGATATTTCCTAATGAAACTTTAATCATTAAAAATCACAAAAATTTAATTTTTTTCGCAAAATTTACCTACTTTGTGAATATCCTGAACCAATAGTCGAAAAAAGGTCAGAGCACCACCATTGATAAGGTTATTTTTTAACCTCTCATTGGATGCCAAACATTACGTCGTAGCAAATAAAAAAGGCTAGATATCAGATTTATTGGGATTTATTAACGAAAATTTTAACTATTTCGGGAATATCTCCTTAATCTATAGTCATATAGTGCTCAAAGTACCACCATTGCTAAGGTTATTTTTCAAACTTTCATTGATTAAAACTTTCAAAATAGATTTAAAATAACAAGTTCTCATAAAGTAAATCAAAATTCCACCTTTTTCTTTTTGTTCGCGTACTGTGAACGAGAGAAAATATTCGCATACATTTTTCCAGTCGGCGACCATTGGGACATATAAGTCCCATGATTTTTCACACATTTACAGGTAAAAAAAATTGTTCTTCGTGACACTTTTGTTTAGTAATGTAAGGTCATTGAACACGAATCCGGTGTGAGATTCACGAATTTCTTAGTGCGTTTGACATTCGTCAAAGGGTTAATAAACTCAATTTTAAATGGCTTATAAATCGAGGATGGTCGAGGATTTTGCCAAATTATCTTAATGTAACACTCCATTCTTAGGAGAAAAATTGACGTTATCAATACAGCTGCGTCACTTGCACCAAAGCTTGTTAAGCTTATTTATATGAGCTATATCAGGAGCTTCCATCAAATCTCCACTTGACAAAATGAATTAAGACCGCGAACAAGACAGGTAATGAAATTGTTTTCAATGTGAATTAATTTTTTTCTGATAGTGTCACTTACCATGACGTGGCAGACAATTGAATTCAAAAAAAATTTTAAAAAATTTACAAATATCAAGTTCACGGGCTGAATTCGGGCCCCACAAATTAAACCGTAATCAAATTAATAAGTACACAGTTGAATTAAGCGTACAATTTTGTTTCTGTATCGATTAAATTTAGTTTTATATGTATTTAATAGTGATTAAAACTCCATGAGCGAAATTTTAAAAAATGTACCTCAGAAATCACTTTTTAGGTTTGAATTTTAACAAATTCGAAAATTTTGTTTAGTTCTTCGTGACCTTCAAATATGTTGTATTTAGAATCGGACTGCGGAAAGTATCTGAGATACTTTTGCAAAATGTATGGAGCAAAGATTCAATCCAATATACTGTAAAAAACAAAAATAAGGAATACGTTTTTCTTCCCGCAAGTCTTCCACAAATATGAAACGCACTTAATGTTTATTGATGTATATCTATTTCCGTCACACAGATATCACACTACATAACACACAGCAATATACATACGTTGCTCCCATCCTTTGTCTTATTCTAAGCCAATGATTTGATTTTATCTACCTTTATCCTTATTTCGCTTATCTCTATCTCCTTTTCTCCGAACCGGATCCACACTTGAAGGTTTTATTATAAATGAACTTCATATAAAATTGATGATATCCGAGTTTGTAAATTTTCCACATTATTTATAAAAGAAAATATTTTCAAACTTGCTTTTGCTTGTCATAAAACTTGTTTAAGAGCCGTAAACGTAACAAATAGTTAGCAAAGTTATGCCAAAAGCGTGCTGCCTTGAGTTGGGGTTACACCACAATTTCAATTAAAAAAAAAAACACTTAGACCCACAACTCAAGTAACGAACGAGCTGACAATAAATTTCTATGAAATATACCGAGCTGAATAAATTCAGCATGTTCTGAATTGTTATTAAATTTCCGCATAACTAATTTTGCAAGAATATCTCATAATTTAATTAAATTAATACCCAATTTCTAGGGCTTTTATGATTCAAGAATTTTTTTATAATTAAATCATAAAATATCTAGCAACAATAAATGTCAGGAAACGCGTCTACCTCAATCAACCACAAAAAATCATAAAGAATAAATACAATTTTAGCTCCTCAAACCAGGAAGATAATGTCAAATTTTTAACATGAAGCCTAGAGAAATACAAAGGTTTTTAACACCTTAAATATCGATTTATTGCTTGATGAAAGAAAAAAAAAGCTTTCACGGTAGCATTAAGGCATTCAAAATTTAAAAACAAAAAAATGAAAAAAAAAAACATTGGCAGTCGACGGCTGGCGACTCTTAATTATTTTTAATGGAGACATTAAGTATATAAGACACACACACACATTAGAACATGTAAATATAACACCCCAATAAACATTTTGGCGAGGGGTGGTTCGTTAACGAATTGCTTATGAAACTTTTTTTTTAACTGTTTTCGAATAGTTTCGTTTGATGCTTAAAAAAAACACCGATTGAAATTATGACTTTGTTAAATTCCATTGAGGATGTTTTTAGCCCAATCTAAACAAAGAAATAATTTTTTTCTAATTAAATATTTTTTTTTTGTCAGTCTCAACGATTCGCTATCGAATCGCCTTTCAACAATTTTATAACTCGTTAGTGAATCAATTCTTTAAATTTAAGCGATTCGTTAGCAATTTGCTTCTCTAATTTTTAGCAATTCATTAACGATTCATTACTTTTATTTTTAGCGACTATTTTCAGTTTTAGCGTTACCGAGTGACTTCAGTTATATTTAACGATTCGTGAAAAAATTCTTATGTCCCCAATTATTATCGATATTTAGTTTATGTTTCTTATTTGATAAACAAAAAAATTTGTTATTGCTATCTAATATATTAATACGTAAACACAAAATTTTACTTTCCTTTATACTCCTTTTAAAGACAACAAATTCGAATGAAACTTATATCATTTGAAAGTTCTGGTTCATACCAAGTGCACAATATAATTTTTATTCAAAATTTCTGTCATATAAGAGAAGATTCGTCTCGGTGAATCGTTATCGAATTGCTTTCTTAATTTTTTGAGACTCGTTAACGAATCGCTTCTTATAGTTTTGGCGAATCGTTAATGAACTCCTTTTTTCGGATTTGACGATTCGTTAACGAAGGAGGAATTTCTCCCGCTCGCGACATTATAAGAGAATCGCTTCTAATAATTGCTAATGAATGAAATGTACGAGAATGCGATTCGTAAACGATAACATTAGTGAATCATTTTGTTTGTTGGGTACGCGGGATATTCAAGAAGCACCCATAAAAACACCCACAACACTATTTGATCGTATAAATCTAAGTCAAAGTCCTTTCAAGAATTGCAATTGCCATTTCTGTGGGGACTTATTTCTGTGGGGTTATTCGAAAATCAAAGTGTACGCTAGCAAGCCTCAGTCCATTAACGAGCTCAAGGTAAACATTCATGCCACAAACATTGCTACACCGCCCGAGATGCTCGAAAAAATTATGGAAAACCAGCTAAAAAATCACTTTTTGTTTTGGACAATAGAGGCGGCCACTTGATTAATGTTGTATTAAAAAATTAGTCCAAATAAATTGTAAGCCAAATTAAATAAAAAACCTAATATATGCAAATCCGTTTTTTTTTAAGTCATTATTGAATGATATTCACATGAATATTCACATACCGACATAAAAGATACCCTGTACAAAAGAAAAAAAAAAAAATTCAACCTCGTTATGCGTTTTAAATTTCAAAGCTTTTGTTTAAAATATGAAATCAATACCTAGATTCATTTTTGTGGAATTTATGAAGATTTAACTATATTGATGACGTCACTTTGTAAAGGCAGCAGTCGTGCTTTTGCTTTTTATTTGATGTTGACAAATTGCATACTTAACGTATTTGATATCAAAGCTTATGAATATGTGCAGAATATCAAGTATCTAAGTGATTGTTATTTGGAATTTTAGAGATTTTACCATATTGATGACGTCATTTCGTTTGGTATGTAGTCGTAGTTTTCATCTCATTTTAACAAATTTTAAAAACTAAGTGCGTATTTGGAATTAAATCTGAATATCAACTGTTAAATTAATTTTTGTGGAATTTGTAGAGATTAAACATTTCGATTATGTCACTTTATATGGGACATAGACTTAGTTTCCATCTAATTTTGACAAACTTCAAATGTAGAGTGCGTATTTGGAATTAAAATTGATGAGCAAAATTTGCAAGTCTTAGATTAATTTAACTGCGTGAAGTTAAGTTCGTAAATCTGAATATATGTAACTTAGCAAAGACACAAACCTTTATTTCTTCTCTGTACAAAGTTAAATTCGTACTTTTTTGCAAAGTACGAATTTAACTTTTGATACGAATTTAACTCTCGACACAACGAAGTTAAATTCGTACTTCTACGCAAAATGCAAATAAGTTATTTCATGTAAGAATTTTAGCGATTGGAAATTTTTGAAAAGTAGGAAAATCATGGTTCATGGTATTACTTTTCAATGACAGAATTCTCACATTTGAAACGCAGAATTCCTATAGTATACATACCAATGGACAGGTAATTGATGCACCTTCCCAACGATATATGACTCTTTGTGGTACAGTTAGGATTTTGGCCATTGGAAATTTTTGAATAGTAGCAAATGTTAGGTTCATGGTACTACTTTTCAATGACAAAATTCTCAAAACTGAAACGCACAATTCTTAAATAATGCATACCAATGGACAGGTAATTGATGCACCTTTTCAACGATATATGACTCTTTGTGGCACAGTTAGGTTTTTGGCAAATGTTAGGTTCATGGTACTACTTTTCAATGACAAAATTCTCAAAACTGATATGCACAAGTCTTAAATAATGCACACCCATGGACAGGTAATTGATGCACCTTTCCAACGATATATGACTCTTTGTGGCACAGTTTAGATTTTGGGCAATGGTAATTTTTGAAAAGTCGTAAACCATAAACCTATTATTATTGCTTTTCAAAAATTTCCAATCGGCAAAATTCTTACATGAAATAACTTATTTGCATTTGTTTACATTTAAAAATATTTTTTAGAATTTTTCATAAATTTTTCAACCTTTTTTTGTTTAAAAGTGATTTCAGTACAAATGAAGTTAAATTCGTACTCAAAGTTAACTTCGTACTTTGCGTAGAAGTACGAATTTAACTTCGTTGTGTCGTTAGTTAAATTCGTATTAAAAGTTAAATTCGTCCTTTGCAAAAAAGTATAAGTGCTACTGTTAAAAATATTAAACTCCAGTAAAGGCTGGTTCTAAGCCATCAAGAAAAAAATAGAGAAAAATTTCATGACGTCATAAACAGACCCGCTACAAGATCAAAAATGCAACAATAATGCAACGGCGTTGCATGGAATTATTTATCGGTGATTGTATGCGCCACGGTAAATGTTTTGATAGAAATGAAGGACTTTAACTTGGTCTTACACCAAAAATAAAAGAAGTGATGACGTCGTCAGGTCTCGACCTATTAGTTTTATGACGACTCAGAACGGCTAATGCGCATGTTCTCAAGAAGCTTTACATGGCATTATTTACTCTCTGAGGTTTGCCATTGCACAATGGGGAAAATGTACGATTTTTTGGCATTAACCTTATTTTTCAAGATTTATGAAAAAGGTTAACAACACTTTTTTGCAAAGTAGAAGCTCCAACCAAAGCAAAATAATGATTTTTGCTTTCTTTTTGCGATTTGCCGTTACTTTTTTAGCTGCTGAAGTGAAGGTTTTTGTTTGACTAGAATATGGCTGCATAAATTGTTGAATTTTTGTTGATAATAGAACTAAGTTGTGTAAATATTTGAATTCGTATTTAAACTAACTACAGAATGGAGATTAAGGCTTATGGTATATATTTTCGATGTGTATAAATGTATTAGAAAAATTTGTTTTATTAGATAATAACGTAATGTTTACAACAAAACTTAAAATTAGGAGATAAAAAACAAAATCTTCAATTTTGGAGAGCTAGAACTTTTTTGAAACTCCTAGCAACACAGAGATATAGGTACAGTGATATAGAGCGGAGAATTTTACAATAGAAAACTCTAATGTGGTTTGCGGAACTTTGCGGAAGGTTAATGTTTGGTATGTTTTATTTTAGGCACCTACCATTTTAAAAATGCAGATTTGTATAAATTGTGGCGTGAAAATGTACGGTCATCATGCAATGCAAAGGAGAAGGCATTACTTTACTATTTTTTAAATCTGCTGCAATAAAATATACGCGTTTCTGACGACTTTATGAAAATTATTACGAAAACTTTTACGTAATCTATATCTATATATAAATAGGAGTAAGCAAAACAGTTAAGAACCATTTTCTCCCGTGTTTCTCAACCGATTTTGACAATTTTTTTTTAAATCAATTAGAGTAGGGAGAAGGAGTGCACCAAGTATATATGGTGGGCGTGGCACATCCCTTTAGAGTTATAGGTCACTAAGACTCGGAAATCGGTATTCGACCTCAAATCACAAGTACCATTCCACTGGCAACATTTTATGGGCGCTGAAAGAGGGGCGTAGCACTTTTTAGCAGCACAAATTTTTGGTATAACTTTCGAACTATAAGTCACAAATCAATGAAACTCGGTAGGAACTTCATATCGTCGTATTCTTCGACTGGAAAAATTTAACGAGTTTAGACTAGGCGGTGTGGCACCACCCATACAATTCAAAGTTTTTATATCGAATAGCTTTGGAAGTATTCGATATAGCTTCGATATATAATGATTCGAATAGCTTTCTATAATACACATCAGCCCATACGGAAAGTAGGCGTGTCACTTAACCCATGCCGCCCATTTGTGGTAGAAACAAAGGTGTCTAAATAAACTGTCATTGGTGAAAATTTCAGAGCTGTAGCTGCTTAAATATAAAAGTTATGAGTTTATGCCAAAAAATGTGGAAAAAACCCCAATGTGCATTGTCTGCAGAGAGGTGACGACCGAACAGAAAAATTAATACAATTGAAAAAACTATCTGTGTCAGACACAAGAATGATAGAAACAAGATTACGCGTTCGCAAATGAGAAAGTGAGAGCATGACGTCATCAAGCGCTTTTGTCAGAATTTGGAATAATTTTACTTTGGGGCCCATGCCTAAACATTTTTTTGTTATTTTTATAATATGTATATGGACCTCCTAAGCCTATTGGTGCAATACAATTTTGTTGGTCTCGAATGGTTTAGGAGATAAGAATCGTGAAAATTTAATAAATTTCAATTTTTTGTGTACGAAAATATTCATATTTTTATACAGAAGAGTAATTATTTTTACTTAAGTTTTCCGCAAGAATTTATTTTCAATTTCGTCAATTTGTCTAAGCGATCGCACATTTGCATGCGTTTTTGTTAAGCAGAAGCGCTGCGTGACGTCATTCACTCAATTGAGAAAGAGAGCATTAGATAACGGGACTGCGGAACGCATAATCTTGTTTCTATCATTCTTGTGTCAGATAGAAATTGAAAATTGTGATACTCAATTTGTGATACTGATCAAGAATATTTCTACTTTTTTATACCTATCACGCCTTCTTATGAGGCTTACAAACAAAGTGACCAGCTTAATATACTCCCGATACGACTTTCCTAAATACGTCTAGTCAGCAAGAGTGAATGTACTCTCGGCATCGGTAGTCGAGTACGTATCGCGCTTGACTACCACCCCAGACATCCCGGGTTCGAATCCCAGTCAGACCATGGTCCTACGCTTTCAATTTTCTTCAGGTCTTTCGTCATTTCTAATCAACTGAAATTGAAAACGCATCAATATTTACCACAACTTAAAAGTTGTAGTTGATGGCAGAGAAGTTTGCAGAAGATTGAGTTTCCTTGTATCTAGAATTGACGGAGGTAAAGGCATGGCACTGGTGGTTCAAACCTAAAAAAAAAAACTTTTTAATACCAAACCAAAACTTGACATTTTGCCACATGGACAAGGTGGAAAAGATGTTATAATTCACCCTATCAGAAGATGTAATAATTTTTGAAGATAGCGTTGTACGTCAATCATTTTTGAGATTTGTGAACTAGACACAGCTGTTGTATACAAACAGACAAGCAATGAAGCGCTATACTCTGAAAGAACGTGGAATAAATGTGTCGATTTTTTGTTTTTTTTGGACCAATAATCGGTAAGGCCGTTGTTATGCAGACGCTCACGGGCTCATCACCACAGTCACGCATTGTTGTTGTTTCAATGTAAAAGGGAAATTTGAGAAAGTGAGCGAAGGAATTTATTTTGTCCAGAATGGTTACCAAATGATTCGAAAATAATATGGAATCACGAGATCAAAACAGTGTTTCGCTGTGCAATTATTCACAACATTTGTCTTTTAGTATTGAAAGTTGTACACTTTTAGTACGAAATGCATGAAAGCAGTAATGAAACCTGTTTAATAGCAACACTCATCATACTCATGCTCGTGATACTTTTTTGCATAAAGTATCGCAAGTAGCAAAAAGTGTACTAGAGTTCAGAGATCAAATGACCGTCTGTATAACATACTTTCATCACAGAGCTCATCAAACGAAAAAAGAACGCAAAAAAGGACGTGATCGGGGCAGATGAGCATCTGCATAAAAACGGCCATACATACTTTTTAGTGTTGCCGCAGCGTGATTTTTGACGTAGATTTCCTAATTGTGTCGCGTAAACTAGGCAAACATTTCGACGCTTAGCTGCTCGACTTGAACAGACTGGAACCAAACGAGACCTTGCAAGGCGTGGCCACCACCGGACAGGTCGTTCGGTCAAGAATATCACCGCTGTGGCTGCCGATGTTGCTGAGAGCGATGAAACATTCACTAGACGACGGACCACGTAATTGGGCATCACCAGACGGACCCTACAGCGAATTTTAGTGAAAGACTTACACATATTTCCGTACAAAGTGCAAACAGTGAATCAGTTAATGCCTGCTGACCGTCAGTCGCGTATGCATACTGTCAAGCCATCCTCAATCTCAACAACGAAGAGCACGATTTTTGAGCGATGAGGTGCATTTCCACATAAGCGGTTACGTCAATAAGCAAAATCTTCATTCCTGGGGCACTGAAAATCAGCGTGTGATGTACGAAGAGCCATTACATCCACTCAAAGCCACTGTGTGGTGCGGCGTTCACGCTGGAGGAGTGATTGGGTCGTATTTTTAAGGGCGCAATTGGCAATACGGTCACTGTTACTAACGAACGCTACAGGGCTATGATAAACGACTTCTTACTGCCCAAATTGAATGATCGGAGTTTGGTGAACATATGGTTTTAACAAGACGGTGCAACCGCACACACAGCACGAGCTACAATGGATATAGTGAAGGAAGCGTTTAATAGTCGAGTAATCTCACGTTTTGGTGATTTGGCATGGCCAGCAAGATCACCCGATTTAACCATCCCAAACTTCTGACTTTGGGGTTACTTGAAGTCGCGGGCTTATGCCAGCAAGCCTCAGGCAATCGCAGATCTATAGGAGAATATTCGACAGGAATGCGCAAAGTTATCACCGGAAATCTTGCGGAAAGTCAAAATGCGATAAAATGGGCACAAATGTGTATTAACACTGGCGGCAGCCACTTGACGGATATCATATTTTGCAATTGACAGAAAAAATTGCAAAGGTCCAAATAAAGATTTCCATCACTCAAAATCAATTTTTTTTTTATTTAGTAAAAAAAACTATTCAAAAACAAAATTGGATGATTAACTCTGCGCCAACTAGATTATTTTTAGATCGAAGATATTGTTTACATCTGCATTCCTAGAGTTTAACAAACTTAAACTCAAGCATGGTGTACAATTGAAATTTCTTTACTTCCTCCTAAGAACTTTTGACCTTTTGAACAAGTCAGCTTATCGCACAATTCACAATGTTATTCATTCTGATCTTATCAGCTGATTGCCATGCCACTCTTGATTACTGGAACGGACGCCTTTAATTCGATGATAACTCAATTTTAACCGTGCTTAAACGACTATCATCGTATTGGATGGACTTTTCGATAAAAACAGACATTCTTCACCACAGACAAAACACAAAGACTGTTTGCATTGCTGTGGCTTTTCTACGAATATTAATTTTTTTTTTCAATTTATTCTTGAAATGTTTCCGCCTGACCTGTCATTGCAACAAATCCAAATTCTAAGCAAGGACACGAATGTGTAAAACTCCTTTTCACATTGATTGATTAGCCACCACGAACCCACATTCATCTTCATCATCACCATTGTGTGTGAACACTTGATGGTGCTGTTGTTCAGGTGATGCTGAGTTGAACGATTGGACAAGTGCGTGCTTAAATTTTTTTTTTTTCAATGCTCAATTCAACTGAGTTCAATTTAATTTTTCAATATGTTTCTAAGAATTTGATGGAGTTGATATGATAAAATTTAATATCGAAAGTTTTGTTGAACTCTGTGCTCTCATAAAACTTCAGTCTTACCGTCATATGTTAAGGCACATGCCTTAATGATAGTCATAAATCTGCACATGAAATTTTAATATCGTAACCTTAAGAAATCTAGGCGTTTTCGAAGGAGGGGTGAAGATGCCTAAGAAAGTAGTCACCAATGGGTATAAAAGGTTCGTTCATGAAACAGTTGAATGAATGTTTATTTTTATTTTGGGTGTTTATTTAAATTTTTTGAAAAATGTGTTCAACTTACAACTTCTTTGCAATGTTGAATTGACAAAAAGCAATTAATTTTAAAGCTTGTGCGAGATAAAAACCAAGCATAAGCATTCGGGTCAAGAAGATACTCAATTTAAGGGATATTTTATGTTTTGATAAACTTCCTTGTATTGAAACCTTAATTTGTAAAACTTACGATTGTTAAGCTTCAAAGGATTTAAAAATATTATTAATAGATTCCAGAGTCAAAGGCATGTGCTGACAAGAAATAAATTAATAAATTCTCTTAACAAGATACTAGCTACTGAGAAGTTGTTCCAAGTTAACGCACCAAAAACTTTTTGTCCCTAATTTCATTAATTTGAAAAGTTTTCAACACCTAAAAGCCACATGGCACCGCAACAAAACCACCTGCTACTTTAATTATTTTTCCACCTTCAAATTTTATTTTTTAATTATTGCTATACATGTCTCCAAGACCATTTCTTCCAAGACCACATAATTATATGGTCGTAGATACGTACTTCTAGCTTTCTATGTTGCCATGAGTTGTAAGTTGAGGCCTGAGTTTTTAGTCGTAAGTTGAGTGGAAAACATTTCAAATAAATTTTTTGTTGAAAACTAATTATTTAAAATTGAGTAAAAAAGTGCTAAAGATGTACTTGTAAAATTAAAGTAGAATTTTCAAAAGAAAAAAAAAAAATATATGAAAAAAAAGAGTTGGCTGTATCGTGGACACACCTGCTGGTATTGACGTGACGGTGTTTCTTTATACTCCTCTTTTATGCCCAAATTCTTGTTTTGTGTGTCTTAATTTTTGTCATAATTCATGTCCTAATGCACGTTGTAGCCCTTTTCCGGTTTCATTGTATTGTTTGATGTTGATGTTGATGTTGGTGTTGGTGTTGATGTTGATGTTGATGTTGAGGTTGATGTTGATGTTGATGTTGATGTTGATGTTGATGTTGATGTTGATGTTGATGTTGATATTGATGTTGATGTTGATGTTGATGTTGATGTTGATGTTGATGTTGATGTTGATGTTGATGTTGATGTTGATGTTGATGTTGATGTTGATGTTGATGTTGATGTTGATGTTGATGTTGATGTTGATGTTGATGTTGATGTTGATGTTGATGTTGATGTTGATGTTGATGTTGATGTTGATGTTGATGTTGATGTTGATGTTGATGTTGATGTTGATGTTGATGTTGATGTTGATGTTGATGTTGATGTTGATGTTGATGTTGATGTTGATGTTGATGTTGATGTTGATGTTGATGTTGATGTTGATGTTGATGTTGATGTTGATGTTGATGGTGATATTGATGTTGATGTTCGTTAAGATAGATCAACTTTTGTATGTATCTCCCATACAAAATCATGAAAAAATCTTCTTATATATATATAGGGTGTTTTTTTTAGGGGTTTGTTTTTCGAATAGAGATAAAACACAAGAAAATCGTTTAAATGTCCATCAATTTGGCTTTATTGGAAGGATAATTTTATGCCATTAATGTTTAAATATGATTTCGGGCATGTGGCCGCCGCGGCTGGCTCGAATAAAGCCAATTCTACAGGTCCAATTTTCAACCACTTTTTCGAGCATATGGTGCGGTATGTCGGCAATAACGCCACGAATGTTGGCCTCCAAGTCCCCTAACGTTTCTGGTTTGTTGGCGTAGACGAGCGACTTCACTTATCCCCAAAGAAAATAATCCAATGATGTCAAATCACACGATCTTGGTGGCCAATTGACGGGTCCATTCCGCGAAATTATGCGCTCATCGAATGTTTCCTTCAATAAATCGATTGTGACGTGCGCTGTGTGGCATGTAGCGCCGTCTTGTTGGAACCACAACTCATCCACATTCATGCCATCCAATTCGGGAACAAAATAGCCGTCATGGCTCTATACCGGTTTCCATTAACGGTAACTGACTCTCCAGCATTATTTCGGAAGAAGTATGGCCCAATGACTCCACCAGCCCATAGAGCACACCAAACAGTCAGTTTTTGTGGATGTAATGGCGTCTCAAGGATTTCATGTGGATTCTCTTCACTCCAAATGCGGCAATTTTGCTTGTTGACGTAGCCATTCAACCAAAAATGAGCCTCATCACTGAACAAAATTTTGCGATGAAAATCAGCATCGAGATCAATCTCATTTTCGGCCCATTTGCAAGCGTTGTTCTTTTGTCAACCTGTTCATGATGAAATGGCAAACCAAACTGAACATAAATGACATTAGAGTTGCCAGGTTTGACCACAAAATGCCAGTTTTATCTCTATTCGAAAAACAAACCCCTAAAAAAAACACCCTATATAAAAATAAGTTGCATTGTGTATGAAATTGATGTTCTCTGTAATGCGTGAACCGATTTTGTTTCTGAATTTACCATGAAAGTTGACGTCAATACAAAGATTTTTTGTATAAATGGTCTTTGTATGTGTATTGGTTCATGAATTATAGGCATTTTAGTGAACTTATCAACAATACAGATGTGAAAAAATACAGGTGCGCACATATGGTGTATATGGGGAAATATTTGCAAGGGAAATTGGAAATAAATGGAATATTGGAATAATTTGGCAAGTCTCACTTTAGTTTGCAGTTGCGCGATAGGCATTGTAAAAATTTTCCATACCCCTTTTTTTCCATACCCCCTTGTACCACCTACAAATTAATAAAAATGCTATATTTAAGACTTTTTTGGTCGTATTAGACTAAAATTTGGTAAATAAGTTCGTATGGTTCCTGTCGGCAACTATACTAAAACTGGGCGTGGTCTAACTATATATACGCCCTTTTTTTAGAAATCATTATTATTCCTGAGTTGTACATGTTTTGATAGTGGAACTTGATATGTAGACGTTATGGGCCCAAGAGGTAGTTATTATATATTGGAGCGAACATTAGACAAGGGGGAATTTGGCCACACAGGCCAAATTTATGATATCGAATTGCTTTGGAACTAAATGTTGTATGTAACTATGCAATAGACTCCTAAACTACTCATCCGATCAGCATGAAAATTTGTGTATAGAAGTTTTTTGGTATGGTGCGTGTTTGTGGGCTATCAATTTTTATCCACCTTGAACACCAGAGGGCGCTGTAGTACAAATTCTTAAAAAACTGCCTAAAACTCACAAACCGCTTATGCGATTAAAATGAAAAGTGGCATACAGTGGTTTTCATGCAGGTTGAGTGTTTTGCTGCAATCTTTTTTGACCTATCTTGAACACCAGAGAGCGCTGTTGTACAAATTTTTTGCAAAACCACTTAAAACTCCCAAACCGCTCATGCGATTAGGATAAAAATTGGTATATAGTAGTTCTCTAGTACGATGAGTTTTCTGACAGTATCTGCTTTGAACCACCTTGGACACCAGATGGTGCGGTAGTACAAATTTTTTACAAAATCGCATATTTTTAGTTGTTACATATGCAAATATTTAAAAAAATAAATAACTGACCACTTCAGCCCTTGAAAGGACTTTGACCTAGCTTCTTATGATCAATTGTGTTGTGCGTGTCATTAAGTTTGTACACAATTGACCGAGAAATGGACCTACAGTTTTAACGCCGACTCCGAACGGCGATGAACGGAATGTTCTTATTCTCAAGAAGCTTTACATGGCATTTGATTACTCTCTGAGGTTTGCCATTGTCTGCAGAGAGGTGGCGGCCGTACAGAAAAATTATTTTGATTGAAATAATTTTCTGTCGCTGCTGGGGTTCGAACCTGGGTCTCCAAGTTCTTTGACATAGCGGCCACGCACTTTAACCAACTACGCCACGGACGCTTGCAAATATTTACAAGCTATAAAATATTTTTTAAATTTAGCAAAATTTAAAAATGTCCGTTATTTTGACATCAACAACATGAACATATCTTGAAAACTATGAAAAATTTTACTACAACGATATATTTAATGCAACATCGTGCTCAAAAGCGAGAAAAACACAATCAGAAATTGAATTTTGTAACTTTCGATTCAAATATCTCCGCTGCTTTTTTATACACTTTGTTAAATTTTTTTTTGTCTTAAAGCTTCATCAAAGTACTATAAAAACCTTATTGCAAAAATACCGTCAGTTGAGGATATAAAGGGTGTTTTTTTTTAGGGGTTTGTTTTCTCTCTCTATTTTTTGTTTTTCGAATAGAGATAAAACTGGCATTTTGTGGTCAAATCTGGCAACTCTAATGTCATTTATGTTCAGTTTGGTTTGCCATTTCATCATGAACAGGTTGACAAAAGAACAACGCTTGCAAATCGTGCAAATTTATTTCGAAAATAATGGTTCAGTTCGCGAAGTTTACCGCAAGCTCCGTCCATTTTATGGTCGACATAATCGTCCATCAGAGCAATTAATTCGGTTAACCATGGGTTGTTTTCGTACTACGTTTACTCTATGTGATAATACGCATCCGCAGAGACGTCGAAGAGGGCGCACCGAAGAAACAATTGCCGCTGTAGAGCAAAATGTTGAAGAGGACCCGAATGAATCCATTCGCCACCGTGCACAGCAATTGGAGCTTTATCCATCAACTTTATGGAAGATTTTGCGCAAAGATCTTGGCTTGCGACCTTACAAGATCCAGCTTGTACAAGAATTAAAGCCGCGAGACCATGCAATGCGTCGTGATTTTGGTGTATGGGCCGAAAATGAGATTGATCCCGATGCTGATTTTCATCGCAAAATTTTGTTCAGTGATGAGGCTCATTTTTGGTTGAATGGCTACATCCACAAAAACTGACTGTTTGGTGTGCTCTATCGGCTGGTGGAGTTATTGGGCCATACTTCTTCCGAAATAATGCTGGAGAGTCAGTTACCGTTAATGGAGACCGGTATAGAGCCATGATAACCGACTATTTTGTTCCCGAATTGGATGGCATGAATGTGGATGAGTTGTGGTTCCAACAAGACGGCGCTACATGCCACACAGCGCACGTCACAATCGATTTATTGAAGGAAACATTCGATGAGCGCATAATTTCGCGGAATGGACCTGTCAATTGGCCACCAAGATCGTGTGATTTGACACCATTGGATTATTTTCTTTGGGGATATGTGAAGTCGCTCGTCTACGCCAACAAACCAGAAACGTTAGGGGACTTGGAGGCCAACATTCGTGGCGTTATTGCCGACATACAGCCCCATATGCTCGAAAAAGTGGTTGAAAATTGGACCTGTAGAATTGGCTTTATTCGAGCCAGCCGCGGCGGCCACATGCCCGAAATCATATTTAAACATTAATGGCATAAAATTATCCTTCCAATAAAGCCGAATTGACGGACATTAAAACGATTTTCTTGTGTTTTATTTTAATTCGAAGTTCTATACCTCTAAAAAAAACACCCTTTATATTTTAAATATTTTTTTCAAAAAAGGTCTGAAATTTTGGAGTTTTCCTCAAAAAAAGGCTCAAAAGTTGTTTTTGTTGTAAAAATAATAAAAATTCAAATTCGCAAATTTTCAATTTTTTTAAAAGCTGTAAAATTTATAAGCAAAAGTTGTTTCAATTTTACGCAGAAATTAAAAACCATTTTCGTGATTAAAAAAACAAGACCTCGATTTTTTCGAACAAAATTTTTTTTCCAATATTATGTTTTTATATTTTTGAAAAAATAAACAAGCTAAAAAATTAATTTTTTAGAAAAAATTATCTTAGTATCTCTTACCAATCAAAAGTTATAGCCAATAATCTTTATCCAAAATATATATATAAAAAGCAAAACGCTGTCTGTGTGATGGCTGGAAACTTCAAAACTACTGAGCCGATAGAGCTGAAATTTTGGCAGTACATTTTTTTCAAGTACGAGATGGTTTGAATTTCTGTCACACCCACTTTTACCGCCCACAAATCAATAAAAATGCTATATTTTCTACGGTTTTCGTCGATTTGGCTACATTTTGATAATTTAGTTTGTATGCTCACTGTCGGCAACTGTACTAAAACTGGGTAATGTCCATCTACTACGAAACTGGGATGGGCATTATACTAGGCCGTAGCAGTCGCTTAGCAAACACTTACGCGTTTGCTAGCTAGCCACATAAATTGGTACGTTGTGGAGACAATGGAGTTGAGTTGCTAGCTCCAATAGATTTTTCTAAAAACTATAAAAGCAAAGATATTAAATAGGTTTTGCTTTTTCAATTAAATGGGATCCTTCTTTTTGTCAATAAACTTACCAGATCTCAAACATTCAATTACAAAAAAAATGTTAATATATTTTAGTTGAATTAGAATATTTTATTTTATTCTTGGCGTTTTTGAACCAATCCTTTCTTTTTATTTATTTTCTCATCATAAGGAATAGCCTATCATTAGGAATAGCCTATCATAAGGAATAGAACATAAATTCCCTTTCTCTAATATCGAAAACTGCTTGATTGAGAGTTAATCCTTGCTATTTTTATTATTAATGGCATAAGCAAGTTGTAGTGAAAATTTCTTGCGAGTAAAATTGTTTGATCCTTTTTTGAATGATACTACTACGGAAGAAATAAGTAGAACATATAAATTGTTGTATTTTGGTCCAGAATAATTGGGAAACTTGATCATAATGCACAAAGGAAATTCCTCTATAAATCAGCCACTTTCGCAATTGTTATAGACAATTTCAACAACCTCAGTTGAAATCAGTTTCTTAATGTTGTATTCTTCAATTTCAGCGCTTTTTGTGATTATTTCCGTTAATAATTTTAAAAATGTGTCCAAAAATTTACCGGAAGTTTACCGTTTACAAACAATTTGGTCACAAAGAAACAAATGGTAACAATAATGTCACAAATGCGGTAAATGTGTATCAAACGTGATCAACAGCCACCCCAGAGGTCCTGGGTTCGAATACCAGCTAGACCTTGGTTCGCATTTGCATTTTTCTTTCCTCATTTTCTAATCATATGAAATTGAAAACTCATCAATATTTACGACTTGAAGTCGTAGTTGGTGGTAGAGAAGTTTGTGGATGAGATAGCCTTTTAACTTGAATTGAATTGAATTGAATTGAATTGAATTGAATTAATTGCCCCTTCCTTCACACTAATCTACCACTCCATGCCGAATTAGTCAGGGGCCGCATTACCGGGGGTCCAGTGTAAAAAAAAGATGAACGCTGATTGTTGATAAAAAATTTGATTTGTAGACAGTTCTTCTAATGATACTCTTAATAAACATTCCCTGAAAGTTTGTTGTTCTGTCCAATTTGCCTCATTATCTGGTTCATTACGAACGCTTTCCTTATTTAATTTAGTATTGCTAATTGTTGTTTAAAGCAATGTGAACAAAAACCAAGACTCGACTTTCATCTCTATTCATCTAGCTCAGTACTCCCTCTTGATGCTTCTGAGTGTACGAAACCTTCTAGTGCAGTTTGAATGAACAATATTTAGAAACATTTCTAAGTCTATATTTCAATTCATGTCGCGATCAATATCACAATAGCCTAGATCCTAGGACCTACAAATTAGAATATCGTGATATTGATCGCAACATGGATAGGAATGGAGGCTTAGAATTATTTCCAAATATTGTCGAAAGAATTCATTTTATTAAAACTGCTAAAGACGATTTTATAACATTTATTGTTTTTTTTTTTAATTATTTGAATTTAAATGTATGTTATAGTCATAAATTGATAGAACGGATACATACAGAAGCAGGCAAGCAGCAAACTGAATTAAACGAATATGTATCAAGCAAGAAAGATATGGATATATTATTTTCAATAAATTTCTAAACTTAACAGAATTTCCAAATTTGGGCTTCGTCCGCACCTAATTTAAGATCAGTAGAACAGTTTATAAAAAGAAATATTAAAATCGGTCAACCCATTTCAGAGTTCTGATCCTTTAAACATTCTTCATGCAATTTGTTCCATGGGAGCTTCGCTCACTCGCTCCAAAAAGTGGGTGTGGCTCCGCCCATACAATTAAAATTTGTATTATCGAATAGCCTTGAAAGTAAAAGTAGCAGTACTTACATACAAACTCAAAATGGAGTTACTATTTGGTGATCTCCTGTTACTGGGAAACTGTAACAGGCAGTGGAAAATGACAGTGGTGTCAAACTATGAGTCTAGAAAGAAAAGTTTTGAATACACCTATTATGTTCCCATATAGTTGCAGGGTGCAGCAACACGCGCCGGGAAAAGGCTAGTATTAATATAAGTCCAAAGGAAGTACCCCAAGGGACTGACCAATTTCAACATTTTTTGAAATTTTTCTTAATTAACTTAAACTAAACAAGCATACTTCATATTTCATTATCATAAGAGCACTCCTTTTATTTTTGTTCATCGTTTGTATGGAATCACCGCACTGTGTGGCAAACGTCAAATAAAAAAAGCAACAACATTTAGAAAAACCAAAAATCAAAAGCTGATTTAGACACCTAACTTACGTTTTTCTTTAATATGAGCCTACCTTGAACTGTATCATGGTCTTGGTCAAAAAACCAAGAGTTGTTTCTCACAATTCTGATATTTCTTCACAATTATCTACATTGTTTTTTGTTAGAAACACAAAATTTAAAAAAAAATCTATGCTCAGCTATTTTCAACTTTCTGAATTCGCAGAATTCAACAAGCACTGACTTGTTTACAAAGCTATCAGACACAAACTGCTGACAAATGGCGCTCAAACAAATATTAGAGCAACAGATGACAGATGTACCAACCCAGACAAAAAAAAATGTTGACAATATCTCAAGCGCATTTTATTTTAATGGGATATTCCGGATATTTTTAAACCAGAAGCTACAATATCAATAGATTGGCAGTACCAATTGAGCATTATTTAATCGAATCACACCAATTTAAACTTTTACTTCTAAATATAACGGGTTTTCAAAACATTCAATTCACAAAAACAAAAAAAAAAAAACATAGCTTATAACGATCGTGTGATCGTTTGAAGAAGCAATGTGTGTTTTGTGAACTTTTTTTTTTAGACCTACTGTATGGTATGCAATATAACGACTGTATGTTATATTAGATCCCCCATGTAGAATTTTATAGATGTGAGATCGAAATCATGATCAGTGACCCAAAAAACCCGCGGAAAAACATTTTGTCGCCAAATGATTAATAAAACGTCAAATCGACCCTCAATTGCCGCCAAGTTACCTACATCTTTCAGAATTCGTCGATTAGAAAATATGTGCCACTCAAAGGGTTGAAGAGTGAAAATTCAAGATTACACTTAAAGATCTAAACTTTTATGGGATGAAGTATGATTGCTACCGAGCGCTTTGCACACGTTTTAGTTTTTTATTTTTTTTTTTATTTTTATTTTTTATTTTATATATAAAAGCTTTCTGCATCAGCAAGAATTCTACCACTTCTTTGAGTAAACACACAATCATATGAATTCAATGAAAGCAATACAACAAGCTAGAAAAATAATACTTTTTTATAGTAATGAAAAGAATTTTTTTTTCTTTTTTTATTACTGAAAATATTAAGGGCCTTTGTTGAGAGCACATTCAAGTTTTTCGAATTGAATGTGTCAACACTTCATATGGCTCTGAAATATAAGCTCCACCGTGATGTTGTCTGTGTGTGTGCTTTTTGGCTATTTTCAACAAAATAATGACCAATGAAAATCTGGCCAACACAAAACTATAGAATTCTAAGTAGAACCTTAACAAAAAACTGTACAAAGCAAAGAAGCTTTTATGTTGCTTTATGAATCCTGCAGATTATTACAAAAAGCTGAAGTTGGTCTGTTTGAGAAATATTGCACATCAATGGTTTTTAATAAATTTTTCTCTTTTCAAATCAAATTATTCAATTTTAATTAAAATTTATTTTATTTTTGTCGAATAGGAATTTTTTTGAAGGTTATTTCAGTCACAGCTGAAACCTATTTGTTTTAAAGCTATTTAAGCTAATTCTTTTACAGTTTTGCTTATTTAATCTCAAATATTCAGTTAACTAAGCTGATAAATAGCTGGATAAATAGATAAAATAAAAAAAATTTAAAAAAAAAAATTAGAAACACACGCCCGAAGTTTAACTCAGCAGCTTTGCATTGTATAAAATTTCCTAAAAATATTGTTTCGTGACTCTTAAAAGAAGTTGTTGTTAGTCGTACTGTTTATTTATTTCCTTTTTGTTTTTTTTTTTTTTTTTTTTTTGTTGTTTTAGCTTGACATCTTATTTAAACAGTTGCTGGTGTCTGAGGCCAA
Source organism: Pherbina coryleti (assembly GCA_943735915.1). Taxonomy (NCBI): domain Eukaryota; kingdom Metazoa; phylum Arthropoda; class Insecta; order Diptera; family Sciomyzidae; genus Pherbina; species Pherbina coryleti. Next base: position 82,513,592 of record OX030952.1, on the reverse strand, counting down.
AGAAAACAGCAAATACACGAATTTCACAAATTTTACTTTAAATTATTTGAAATTTATTACTTTTTGCGCTCCCGTTGCTTTCATTTAGGCATATTGCTTTTTTTAAAAGCTTTTCAAGGCTTTTTCCCAAAAACACAAAAAAAAACAAAAAAATACCCAAGGGTTAATCACAATGTTTAAAGTAGAAATTAGAAAAGGATTAAAGTTTGGCGCTGCTGATACAGTTGCTGTTGCTGTTGCTGTTGCTACAGTGTTTTGGCGAAATTCGTAGAATTCAAAACAGCTGCTTCTTCTGCTTTATTCTTTTATTTTTATGCATTGTATTCTTTTAACGAAGTTGAGTGTAAAATCGAAAAACCGGAAGTTCTTGGTTGGCCGTATGAACATAGTTGCGGCAAGTTGCCGCAGTGAAACACAATTTCAAAGCAAGTCTATGCTTGAAGCTTTTGCCAGAATTTTTCACTAATTAGCATAATCGAAAAATTGTTTTTCAACATTAAGCAACGATAGTTTTTAACTTTACCAAATTCACAGCACATACACACACACTTTAATACACAGCGAAAAGTTGCATTAAAACTTTTCAGAATGCAACTAAAGCCGGTTTTTGTTAGAGCTTTTCTTATCACTAATCAACGTAAGCGAAGAATGCTTTTTGCCCACTAGCAAACCACAGCAAGTTTCAAACTTTGGCGGTTTTTTTAGCTTTATAGAAAAAACACATAGAAAAAAAAACTTTGAAACATTGCAGTAACACTTGTTCAGCTTTTCTTATCACTCATAGGCGTAAGTACAGAATGCTTTAAGCATTTTAGGGGATTTATTTCAGTTGTGCGTATTCTTACATTACATTCATTTACACTGAGAAAAAAAAAGTTTTACAAACTTTTTATTTCAGATTTTTTTTTTGTTTTAAATATTTTTGCGTTATTTTTTCTATTTCTCAATAGTTTTCTATAATTTTATTTTGGCTTCTACTCAAAACAACTATAATTTTAAGTTTTTAGCTTTTTCATTACTGAGTCACACTGAGAAGACAGAACATACATAATTTTATTTAAATTTTTAATTTCTAAACTTTTTTTCGAATCAGTTTTAATTTTCATATTTTTTTTTTTTTTTTGTTTTCGTTTTAAGTTATTTTTAAATTAAGATTTTGGTGTATTTTTTATTTTAAATATATATTTAACATATTTTAAAAAATTTCAATGACCGTTATTTTACAAAATTTAGAGGTTCATAAAGCCTTTTTTGAGTTCCCTGTTGTCTAAATTTTTTTTATTAATTTCTTATAAAAATTACTTTTTAAAACTGCTTATCTTGAAGATATGATGATAGTTTAGAATAAGTAATTTCTAAAGCAAAACAAGAAAGTTTTTTACATAAATTGTTGTCATGTCATATGTCATGTCATATGTCATGTCATATGTCATGTCATATGTCATGTAATATGTCATGTCATATATCATGTCATATGTCATGTCATATGTCATGTCATATGTCATGTCATATGTCATGTCATATGTCATGTCATATGTCATGTCATATGTCATGTCATATGTCATGTCATATGTCATGTCATATGTCATGTCATATGTCATGTCATATGTCATGTCATATATCATGTCATATTTCATGTCATATGTCATGTCATATGTCATGTCATGTCTCATGTCATATGTCATGTCATATGTCATATCATATGTCATGTCATATGTCATGTCATATATCATGTCATATGTCATGTCATATTTCATGTCATATGTCATGTCATATGAAAATAAACATATCATATATATGTCGCGTCAAATGCCATGTAGCATGTCATGTCATGTCATGCAATGCAACGCTTGAGTTGGTAAAGGAGAAATTTGTTGACTGGGTCATCTCACGGCGAGCGTTCATCAATTGACCGCTGCGATCATGTGACTTGACGCCACTCGATTATTTTCTCTGAGGCTACGTCAAGCCTTACTGTGAAACCTAAATAAGAGCGTTGAGCGGCGCGTTACCAGCCGCTTTGCGTTAACGCTGAATTGTCATCCCTAAACAAAAGCGGTGGCTTTATGTCAGATGCGCAGGCAGCCAACAAATTTTTCACAGAAATAGCAATATTTTCGAAGTCTGCAGCCAACTTTACTTCCTAACGCTCTGTCAAAATTGGATTTTCCAACCGCTCAGCGTTGCCGTCGCGTTATTATGGTTTGCTTCATACAATTCATATTAGCATGACGATTTTTTGACAGAAAAACAACGCTGACGCTTTTGTTTAGGTTTCACAGTTAGTCTATGCTTATAATCTAACCACTTTGGACGAGCTCGAAGCAAACATTCGAAACTTTATTGCCGGAATAACGCCGGTACATATATTGAATCGCTTCATAAAAATTGGATTGACCGCTCGAAGCAAAGGCCAAGGCGACCATTTTAACGATGTGCTATTCCATACATAATGACATGAATGTAGCTTCAAAATAAAGCCAGAATCAATTTGATAACTCTCACCTTTGTTATTTTATTTAAATTTATTTTCCTATTGTTTTTATTTGGTCACGCTTTTGATCAGACATGAGCTTCCAGAAGCACAATTGGCTCAGTTGGCTCAGCTACAAATTTGTTTTATTTTATCAAATTTGTGTTTGAACATTTGTAAAAACAACAACACGTACAAAAACAACAACAACATACCCCCACGTTCACCAAACTTTTAACTCGCTTTAACAACAACAATTGCATGCAAAGGCAACAAAAACAAAGCCTCACTCGACGTGGCTGATCTTGAGATGATTGTCCCGTTACTTGTGTAACACAAAAACACACATGATTTGTTTTTGTTTTGCACATCAATTTTCTTACATATAGAAATAGAAATTCAGTTTTGTCGGAGTGCTTTAACAATTTTTTCCTTGTTTATTTTTTTTGTTTTTTTTTTTTGTTTTTGTTTTTGCAACGATGAGAAAAAGCAATAATGAGGATAATTTTGTGTTTGTTTAAAAAAAAAAAACATTGGCCCACTAATTTATTTTCCTGCTCATGACTGCTATAGATGGTACATAAAGCTTTTTAATTGTAAAACTTTTGCACACGTATTTTTCAAGTTCTTTGTTTAGTTTTTGAAATTTTTGAAATTTTTTGTAAAATTTTTATAAATTTAAATTTAAATTTTAATTTATGAAAATTTTTATTTTGAGATTAAAATATAATTTTGCTTTTTTTACTAGATATTTATTTAGGATCAATATGATCTTACATTCTCTTATTAAAACCTTTTCAAAATTCTGTTATTATTACCTATTTTTTTTTTTTTAATTTTTCAAGTGTATCCAAAAGTATTGCTCTTTAAACCGTTTTTATTTATATAATATTAAAAATCCTATTAAATGAAGATTTATTTTTTTTTTGTTTGGTTTTTATTTGGAAGATTGTTGTGAACAGACTTACTTTGTTTGTTTTTTTTAAAAAATTTTGAACTTTTAAAAAATATTTTTTTTAATTTTTGGTTTAATTTTTTAAAATATTTTTTTTTTTTTTGTGTTAATTTATGTATCTTATATTATTCTGTTAATTAGTAATTTTTGAGTTTTATTTATGCTTATCAATTACCTTTGATTTTAGATATTATTTTTTTAATTTTTATTCATTTTGATTTTGTATTTTTTTAAATGTATTCAGATATTTTGATTTTTTTATTTTATTTTTTAACCTTATTTTTAATCTATATGAAATATTTAAAGTGTTTGAAATATATGCAAATATCGGATATTTTTTTTTTTTATAACTTAGTTAAAATATCCTCTTTATATAGTGCTTAAAATTTTATTTTGTGCACACACTTCTTATTATTATTTTTGAATTTTTTCACATGTTAATTAAATTTTTTTTTTTATTTTCTCTAGAACTTTTAAAATTTTATTAAAACTCTCACAATTTATTTCTTAAAATTGGTCTTTGTTAATTTCATATTTTTAGATTTTTTTTTGTTTTATTCCAATTAAAAACTCTTTAAAGACCAACTCAAAATCTAACGGTTTTTTATGAATTCGTTTTCAATTTCTCGCCGCTAAACAATTGCCGCGTTGCCGATTTAACCGCTGTTAACCGTTCATACGGCATTCTAACAACTGACTGGTTGTGATAGACGCTGTTCGTTTATCGCTTGCACAGGAACAGTTAACAGCGCTTTTGTAGCATTTCATTCATAAAATTTTTTGTATCATCGCTTCCAACAGGTTCCACACAAACTAGAATTGTTTGTGGAACGCATGTGCTAGCGTGGCCTGCGCATTTGCTCTCGAGTCTTGGTACTAAAAAAAAAACATATATTCTACTAGCTTGTACTAAAAGGAAAAAACATTCAAACACACACACAGAAGCACTAACTGAACTGCTTGCAGTCAAACAGTCTTGCCTTGGTTGTGCTTAGTTTGTTGCTCTCGTTTGTCCTGCTTGAATAAAGGCCGTGCCGCCCCTTGGGGGCCGGTGTTCTTTCTTTTACGCCATAGTTTTGTTTGTTGTAGCATTTTAACAATTCACTGCTACAAAAGATATTTACATAAATATCATTTGAGTTTATGTGTTTGTGTGTGTGTGTGTTTGTCGGTGTATGATTAGCTTTGGTTGTGTGTTCGTTGGCGCTTGAATTTGCTTGTTGCTTCAGTCGTATTGCGAGTTTATTTTGGGTTTGTTTTTTTTTTTTCTTTGCATCCGCCTGTCTGTTGGTGGTTTTGTTGATGACCTTTATGTGTCAGCGTCAAAGTGTTGGTTGGTACAAACATTTTTGAAATTGTTTTCCGTTTCAATTTTTTTTTTTTTACAGGATATACAAATTGTAAAGTCGATAATGTCGGTCTTTTTTTTAGTGAATGCATCCTGCACAATATCCTTGCAATTAAAATAAAAATTATGGTTAATTTTTTGTGTCGTACATTTATTTTATTTGCAATAATATATTGATTGGTCTTTTACAAAATAATAAATTTACAATTAATGCTGTTTTTTTTTGTTACTTTTTATCGATAAAGTAGTTATTTATGCTTATTTAACTTAATTTAAAATACATTTTGTTTTTAGCAAATATTTGAAACTTAACTAAAAATACTTTAAAATGCTTCATTAAATAAGTAGCAGGAATTTGTTAAAAATCCATAAAATTGTTAAAAATTCGTCAAAATATATCAATGTAATCGATTTATCGATTTATAAATTCAAAATAATACTTAAACTTAGGCAAGTAAGTAGTTTCAAAATAATAAAACTAAAATTAAAAAAAAAAAATTAAATAAAAATAAAAACTTTAAATATTCAAAAATACGTCAATTAACGCTTTACTGATGCCAATGTTGTCATTTTCTTGCAGCGGGATTTTGCAAAGTGTTGAGTGTTTTGGAATAATTAATTAATTTTTTAAAAGGATAAGAAAACAATTATTTTGCCTAAATTCTATTGAACTTAAGTAGAAATGTTTAAGGGATGAAAACAACTTGAAATTTTTAACTCAATTTTTTTTTACTTTAGTACCGAGTCTTGAAATCTATATATGGGGCATTATTTTTGAAGTGATCCACCCAAAATTTCAAAGTACTCCGATTTTGATGAAATTTTCACCATGTATAGTTCTTAAGGTTATACGTTCAAGACGTTAATTTTGTAGGCCCAGAATGACGGAATAACTTTTTACAGGGTGTTTAATTTTCAAGTTTAGTGTGAGAATGTGAAAGTAAAACGGTCTTTAACTTTTCAAGGAATGAACCGATTTGACAAAATGAAACGTCAAACGAAAGAAAATTAATCAACGCTTTAACTCTTTTGTAAGAATTTTGGAAAAAAGTTTTTTTCTTTAAAATTTTTTGCAAAAATAAAAAAAAAATTCTTTTTTCAAAAAGAATACCCCCTACGATTTTTTTCGCAACAATTTTATAAAAATAATAAACTTCTTTACTTCAAAATGAGATATCATCCAGGATGGTATCTCTTAGGGTTTTGAAGTTATGAGCATTTATGCATGAAAACTTCCAACTATTTTATTTCATCACACAAAAAAAAAAGCTTAAAGTCACCCAGTTAGCATTTCCAATTGCGTAAGAAACCTCTGTATGTTAAATCTAAGCTTATATTAACAAAAAAATAGATTTATTGTTTGATTTTTTGAAATCTTTTTATTTATTATAAGAGAAAATCTGAAAATTAGAGTCAACATCCGTGAAATAAGTAATAATCATGGTGTTACTCTTCAAAGTTTTCGCGACTGCCTGAAGTACATAATGTGCAAAGTTCCTTCTTCTTCCTGCCATTTTGCTAAATGTAACTCTTGTCCAGGAGTACAGCATCTGAAGACTTTGCTTACAACTCTTTTAAACGAAAACTTTATTGAAAGAGTGGAATTTTCCGTTTGGCAAAACACAGATAGAAGTACTTTGAAGACTGAAGTTATGGATTCCGAAGAATTCATTGATCATGTGTGCGATCTTTTGGAAAAACTAAAAGTACATGATTTCATCGCCAACACACAGACTTCTTTTCTGAAAAATTTAAAAGATGGTCTTAAGGAAAACGAGTTTTTAATTCAATGCGACTTTGCAGAAAACTATGCATTTGTTGTACAAAATGCTGCTCAATCGTTTCATTGGAACAACGACCAATGTTCAATATTTACAGTGGTAATTCACTATAAGAACAAAGGTGATTTGCAAATTAAAAGTTTGGCAATTTTATCCGATAGGCTTAATCATGATACTGTTGCTGTGTACGATAACCAAAAAATTATAATACATTTTTTAAAAAAACATTTCGATCCAACAAAAATATTTTATTTTACCGATGGTGCTGCACAACATTTCAAAAATAAGTATAATTTCATGAATTTACTCCATCACGAATGCGATTTTGACATAGCTGCGGAATGGCATTTTCATGCCACTGCCCATGGTAAAGGTCCATGCGACGGAATAGGCGGAAATCTAAAACGCCTTGCAGCACGAGCTAGTTTACAAGCCTCATCAAAAAACCACATTTTAACACCCAAAGCATTGTATGATTGGGCAAAAATAAATTTGAATAAAACAGAAGTGTTTTATAGATCAAAAGCAGATCAAGGAACGACAGGTGATATCTTAGAAATAAGGTTTTCACAAGCAACAACAGTACCTGGGACTCAAGGATATCACTGTGTTATTCCAACTAAAGATAAGTCATTATTATTAAAAAAGTATTCACTAGACTCTAATTTTAAGATTTTCTCTTATAATAAATAAAAAGATTTCAAAAAATCAAACAATAAATCTAATTTTTTGTTAATATAAGCTTAGATTTAACATACAGAGGTTTCTTACGCAATTGGAAATGCTAACTGGGTGACTTTAAGCTTTTTTTTTTGTGTGATGAAATAAAATAGTTGGAAGTTTTCATGCATAAATGCTCATAACTTCAAAACCCTAAGAGATACCATCCTGGATGATATCTCATTTTGAAGTAAAGAAGTTTATTATTTTTATAAAATTGTTGCGAAAAAAATCGTAGGGGGTATTCTTTTTGAAAAAAAAATTTTTTTTTTATTTTTGCAAAAAATTTTATAGAAAAAAACTTTTTTCCAAAATTCTTACAAAAGAGTTAAAGCGTTGATTAATTTTCTTTCGTTTGACGTTTCATTTAGTCAAATCGGTTCATTCCTTGAAAAGTTAAAGACCGTTTTACTTTCACATTCTCACACTAAACTTGAAAATTAAACACCCTGTAAAAAGTTATTCCGTCATTCTGGGCCTACAAAATTAACGTCTTGATATAACCTTAAGAACTATACATGGTGAAAATTTCATCAAAATCGGAGTACTTTGAAATTTTGGGTGGATCACTTCAAAAATAATGCCCCATATACATATATTATTGAGTTGTCGATAGTCGTTACAAATTATAAAAGCCACTTTACAAAATAATTTCTTTACCAGAAAGTATATTTTCATATATTAAAACAATTTTTTAAATTATGTTGAATATTTTTGTTGGGTCCAAGATTATGGATTGGATCTTTTTTTTTATTTTTGATTTCTTAAAAGCTTTTGAGCTTTTGTTTTATTTCACACCGTTTCGAAAACATGCCTGTTATAAGGTAGGTACATTTTATTTTAAAAATATTTTGGAAAAACTTTCGGTATAAAATTCAAGTATACCGAGCACTAAGAATTTTAAAAAATTATATAAACCAACTTTTATTAATTTTTATGAAATTTTTTCCAACATATTTTCTCTTCTTTTTTTTTGTTTTATTTTTTAAAGTAAAACAAAAATTTTATTTATTTAGTTTTTTTATTACAGAATATTCCTTCAAGATTCTCCCAAGATTTTCATCAGCGTCTGCAGTATGCTATTCAATTTCAACAGCTAGCCAGAGATAACAACAACTTTTTGCACAACTTGAAAATGACTGATGAGTCCCATTTTCTTCTAAACAGGTACGTTACAAAACTATAAATTTTGCGGTACAGAAAGTTGTATCAACTTCAATTACATTCCCAAAAAATTAACTGTTTCCAGTGTAGTTTTATTTCTGAAAGAGTAATAGAGAAAAAAATGAAAATTTGGGGTATTTTGGGATACAGAAAATCCCAGGGAATTGCATCAACACGAATTACATGCCCAAAAATGTAGAGTTTGCAGAGCAGTGTTATGTCTGAAAGAGTTATTTTGTATTTTGGGGTACAGAAAATTCCAGGGAATTCCATCAACTTCGATTATATTCGCAAAAATACACTGTTTGCGGTTCGGTATTTCGTCTGAAAGCGTTATAGGGCTTTTTTTTTTCTTTGAAAATGAAGATTGAAGGAATTGCATCAACATCAATTATTTTCCCATAAACGCACTGTTTTCGGTGCTGTGTTATGTCTGAAAGAGTAATCTGGTCCTTTTTCTTTAAAAATGAGGATTTGGGGTATTTTGGAGGACAGAAAATTACAGGGAATTGCATCAACTTCGATTAAATTCTCAAAAATGCACTGTTTGCGGTGTGGTGTTATGATTGAAAGAGTTATCGAGTACTTTTTCTTTGAAATTTATGATTTGGGGTATTTTGTGGCATAGGAAATTGAGGGGAATTTCATAAACTTCAATTATATGACCAAAAAAGCTCTATTTTCAGAGCAGTGTTATGTCTGAAAGAGTTATCGGGCCCTTTTTCCTGGAAAATTAATATTTGGGGCATTTTGGGGTACATAAAATCCCAGGGAATAGCATCCACTTATATCCAATGCCCAAAAACGCAATGTTTTCAGTGCAGTGTTATGTATGAAAGAGTTATCGGGCCGTTTTTTCTGGAAAATGAATATTTGGGGCATTTTGGGGTACATAAAAAACCAGGGAATTGCACAAGCATCAATTAAATTTGCAAAACTGCACTGTTTGCGGTGCGGTGTTATGTCTGAACGAGTTATCGGGCGCTTTTTCTTTGAAAATGAGGATTTGGAGTATTTTGGGGTGCATAAAATCCCAGGGAATTGCATCAACATCAATAACATTCGCAAAAATGCACTGTTTGCGGTGCGGTGTTATGTCTGGAAGAGTTATTGGACACTTTTTCCTTGAAAATGAGAACTTGGGGCATTTTGGGGTACATTCAATCGTAGGGAATTGCATAATCTTTGATTAAATTCGCCAAAATTCACTGTTTGCTGTGCGGTGTTATGTTGGAAAGAGTTACGGGCCCTTTATCTTTGAAAATAAGGATTTGAGGTATTTTGGGGTACATAAAATCCCAGGGAATCCCATCAACTTCAATTACATTCCCAAAAAAAAACTGTGTGTAGTGCGGTGTTATATTCTAAAAAGTTATTGGGCTGTTTTTCTTTGAAAATTAGGTTTTGGGGTACTTTGGGGTACAGAAAATCCCAGGATATTGCATCAACATCAATTACATTCCCAAAAATATACTGTTTGTGGTGCGGTCTGAAAGAATTATCAGGCCCTTTTTCTTGGAAAATGAGGATTTGGAGTCTTTTGGGCTACATAAAGTTCCAGATAATTGCGTCACTTTTCCAAAAATGCACTGTTTACATTGCGATATTATATCTAAAAGAGTTATTGGGCCCTTTTTCTTTGAAAGTCATGATTTGGGGTATTTTGGGGCACAGAAAAACCCAGGGAATTGCATCAAAATCCATTCCATCCACAAAAATGCACTGCTTGTGGTCCGGTGTTATGTGTGAAAGAGTAATTGGGCCCTTTTTCTTGAAAAATGAGGATGGTCATACAGAAAAAATCAACGGGCCCTGTATAGAATAATGCTTGCAAATTTTTAACACCCTGGGGTTCAAGATAATGAGGAAGTATGGTTTCAACAGGCTACCGAAATTTACATCCGATGAGCTTATGCCCGAAAAAAACGGAAAAAGCTCGAAATTATTTATACAAAATCGGCCATTAATTCCTAGGAAAAAATTCCCGAAATTTCGGGCGATTATGTCATGTTTCAGGTGTTTGTGAAAAAAAATTTCGGGTCTATTTTCCAAGTACTTGAAATGGAAGAGAGATCCAAGAAAAAAACTTGGAATTTAGGCCCGAAAAAAGGTAATTTTTCCCAAATTAAAATATGGAAAAAACGCCGGAGTTTTTGATTATTCTCAAAAAGTTCAAATATTTCAAAGTCTTTATGATAAAATGGTTTGCCCCTGTACAGAAGGTAAAAACACAACGTTCCGTATAAAGGCAAATTATTTTATCACAAAAAAAAAAACACCATTTGGACCTTATTCGGACATAATGTCCATAATAATAATGTCCTCGTTCCAAAAATTGTTTGGCTTTTTATCGTTTTTGTTGGGTTTCTAGCGTCTAGGGGGTTATTTCCATTTTTTTTTCAGGCTTAATTTCTAAACCATTCGGATGTAATTTGCTTCTTTCGGGCTCAATTGCCATATTAAAATCGGGCGTTGTTTCCAATTTCGATGCTATGGAAAATCGGGTTTTTTTTGTCATTTCTATTTTCGGGCGTAAGTTCATCGGGCGTGAGTCCTGGGAGCCGTTTCAACAGAATAGAGCCACTGCGCACACTGATTGGGTAACTATACAGCTATTGTCAGTATTTCAAGGGCCACCCTGTAGAAAACCACGAGTTAACAGAGATATTTGAACCTCAGCTTTGGAGTCAGCTCTTCAAAAATCTTCGAGAAACTAGATTATGGACTTCATACTGGACGAATATATTTTTGATATACTAGAGGAATTTTTTTTTTCTCGAATCCGAACTTTGCCCGATGAAGAGCTTTGAAAAAGTAAGTTTAAGTTTCTCGTTCCGAAGTTCGGTGCAATTTTGTCGACCTGTGTTATTTTGAGATCGTAATATATCTCAAAATAAGTGAAATTAGTGGAGTATATTCTGCTTGCTGGGCTTAGATATAGTCGGTCTGTATTATTTTTGAAGTAAAGAACTTCATATAATAGGCTGATATAAATATATTTCTGATATAGGAGAGAAATTCTGATCACGTATCTGAACTAAGGACGTCGAACAATCTACGTATATATCTACGGAAAAGTATATTTTGGTTTCTGGCTCTGAGGTTCGGTAAAATTTGTCAGTCTATGTTTTCTAAGACATGAAAACATTTAAAATCAAAAATATCTAAAATCGAAAATATCTAAAATAAGTGTCTATAGTATAGTCTATAGTATATAGTCTATAGTCTATAGTCTATAGTCTATAGTCTATAGTCTATAGTCTATAGTCTATAGTCTATAGTCTATAGTCTATAGTCTATAGTCTATAGTCTATAGTCTATAGTCTATAGTATAGTCTATAGTCTATACTAGTATGGGGCCAAGCTATTGGAACCGGATAAGAAAAAATTTTCGACCCGGCCTAGTGCCGAAAATTGATAGACGACTCGAAATTCAACTACAAATGGATAGATGACACGAAAGTTTAATAATTTTGTATGAGAAATAGTTTTGACAAAAAAGCCTAGTTTTGGATTTTTCAACCTAATACAGAACACACCATTTTATTTGTCTGTACACATGTGTAAATAGGAATTGTCAATGAACGTTGTTTTAAAATCAATTAGAATTGAAAGATGATTCAAGTATTGCCTAAACTACTTCTTTGAACTAGACTTTTATTTTTTCATATTTTCCACAATAAACACTTTTGTGCTCTCTATCGAGTCCTTCTTTTATTTTGTCCCTTCTTCTTTTTTTGATAAATACAATTCAAGGTCACTTAAAGGAAAGCGAACAACTCTTCCTTTCAGATACAAAAAAATATTTCAACTTTAGATAAATTATGACGAATCGGTAACTATCCGATAACTCGTGGCAGAGCAAAAAGAAAACAAAATCATTAAAATTGAAAAAAATCGAAAATTTCTTAAAGTTTCAACTTGCTGCCGATGAAATGCTAATGAATTTTCTGATAAAAATTTATCTTTAGATTTATTGCTCAATTTTCTGCGAAATTAAGTGTTCATTGGGATCAGACACAAAGCACGTGACTGCAATGCATAACGGTATTCAACTCTATTTCTGTTTAAATGTAGTTAGCTGCTTGCTGCTTCATTAGGTCGATGAGGGCGAAAATAAAAATATGCTTTTCCCGTTACTGCAGCTGACAACACTGGCAACAGTTTTACATAAATTTTTCAAGGAAAGTGCGTTAATTATTTGCTGAAGCACAGCTTTGTAGGCGTGTTAATAAAAATTTAAATAAAAAAACATTGATCTTGTAGTGGTTCACCACTACAATGACATTATGATTAACTTAATGCATATATACGTTAAAAGAACCGAAAAAAACAAACATTATCAAACTAATACAAAATATGAAATTAAAATAATATCTAAAGTCACGTTATAATCATTGCTGTTGTATAAGTGTGGCTATGTTGCTATGTATTGGTGTGTGAATGTGTCTTGCTTTTATTTTGTACTCTTACTGAGCTTTTATGAGCGCTACACAGGTATGTGCAGGTGTTTTTATGTGTGTTTGTAGGTATGTTTGTATTGTTGTGTGTTTATTTGTGCGCACGTGTAAGTGTTTCATTGTGTGTTTGTGTAAATCTTTGCAATAATCGACATAAACAATCGTTTTCTTCATCGTTGCCATCTAAATTCACTTCATTTCAGGCCGCTGACTTGACAATTGCACAACCCAGCAACCTTAGCCAAGACCCAGCCACCCTACGTCCATTCATCCGTCCGTCCGCAACTCCTCCAAAGGCACACATTTATGAGTAGAATGTCAACACGCTGGTTTGATTGCCACGCACAAATAAAAATGGCGGCATATCACGACTAAGACTCTCCAGCCAGGCCATGTAGAGTGGCGCCGAAACGATATTCTTGCGCGGCATCGGCAAAGTCATCACCACCAAATCCGACTTGGTTGAATTTTCCTTCAGATATTCACGCAAACGTAAATAACGGTTCGTCTTATCCTGCACAGCCAGCAGATCGTCCTCGGTGGTCGGAGCTGTAAGCAAACAAAAGAAAAAATTTCATCAGCCAGGTAATCAGCACGAAAGACCAGTTAACTTAAATGTAAGCTAAAAGCAGCGTTTAACAGACGCATAAACGACTTTTTGCCTCCGATCACATTTGTAATAATTTCTCGCTTTTTTTTTTTTTGTTTTTTTTTTTACTTTGTCACTTCTTGTCTTTCTGTCAGCATCGTGCTTACCTTCATCCTCGCTTATTGTCGCATTGGCCACATTCGTATCGCTGACAACGAAATCCTTAATCAGCTCATTAAAGAATTGCGTTGAGCTCTCTTGTGGCTTCTTGGTAATATCCGGTATGAGCTGCAAGTCCGAGTAATCAATGCGGAATTTTGACAGCAAGCTTGCCATTGAACGCTGCTCAAATTCAAGTTCAGAATTTTTATTGGCCAACGCATAGACTCTGTGCATAAAATAAAGATACAAAAAGTAGAAGGAAAAAGAAGAAAAAATCTTTTTATTATTTGTTCGATTTTGTGCATGTGTGTGTGTGTGAGTTATTTGCATGTGAAAGGAGCGCAAATGATTCATATTAAATTTTCTTTCGTATGTGTGGAAATAAAACAGGAAAATTAATTCCATGCATTAAAGATGTGCTGTCAGCTGTTTTTTTTGCGCAAATAAGTTGGCCTGCTTTACAAGTCAACATAAATTGATTTTTTTTTTATTTTATTATTTTTTTTCTGCTTGTTTGGCAAACAAATAATATATGAGCAAAATTTGACTGCTTTTAGGCATCAGCAACAGCAGCAGCAACAGTTATGTGAGTGAGCTGTTGCTCAGCGTTAGGTTAAAGATGTGAGGATAAAATCCATCATATTTTTCTGTGTATAATAATTTTACTACATTTTTAAAGAACAATATCGATGCTTTAAAAATTTTTGTATTCAACATTTCTTTAGTTATGATCAGCTATGGGCACGGAGCAAGTTTCGTAGCCAGCTGAGAGTAATTGAGAGCAAAGTCTTATGTAGCAACACAAAACGCAACAACAACAAGCAAAGGGAAAAGACAAACACAGAAGCTTTAAATGTAGTGGTGCCCACACCCGCTTATCCTACATCCTGCATCTTTGCTGAATTAATCAAATTCAAGATTAATATATAAAAGATTCCGCCATGCGTATGTCGGCCATCTTTGTTGTGACGTTAGGTTTGAGCAACAAGAGAATATCCAACAATGTCAAACAAAGTCGTAGTAAAAATTTTTCATAGGGGTATTCCATTTGATAACCTTCTCATTTTCTTATGCAATCTTGGTTTTTTAAATTAAATAAACATTTGACAAAAAAGGACACTGGTCCAGAAAAAAATGTTAATATATTTTAATAGTAACTATGATAAAAATTACATATATCATAGGAGTGTTGAGTTCCGTGTTCGCCTCTTCATACAAAAAGTAGCTATGTTGCTTGATTTGTTTTGACGATTCTTTTTATATTCATTTTTAATTTTTGATTTTTTCACGAAGTTACGAAAATACATATATATATTTGACATTTTGTCATTTCGTTTTGAATGCGTTCGTAATAAGTGTCACGTGACTCTCACGCGTGATGTAGGCTGCAAAGAAATTGGTTTTCCTTCAATTGAGAACAATTTTCTCCAAGAATCATATATAACTAACGACCACTGGTGCGCGTTGCTGCACCCATCAACTAAAAAAATAATAATAATTGGCGCTGACGTCGTTCATTGTGTTCAGCGTATATTCTAAGAGTTTTGTCGTTGTTTGCAAGCGCTCTATAAAGAAGAGAAAGAATAGAGTGAAATGTGAGCGAAAAATTGTTTTCTGTTTGTTTGACTACAATACAAATCTTAACGGCTGAACGGATTTAACTCAAATTCGGCTCACATATTACTTGAATCCTAACTTAGGTTATGGCATACTAAGTTTTGACCACGCCTGTTCCGCCCCTTTAAAAGTAACGCAAATCTTACTACAGGCGTATTTTGTTCAAGCGAAAATGCTTGACTTATTAATTTTAAGGAAATCCTAATATTTTGACTTCAATAACATTCACATATCTTTAAAATTGCACAGACTTCTGGTGCAACGTCTTTTTCTAATAAGATCGTTTCCTTAGAATAACAAAAAAACTATCAGAAATTCGTATATTTTACTTGCGATGCAAATACCTCCGTTGTTTTTGAATATATTTCATTCAAATTTTTTTCGTTGATAAACTCAATTCAAGCACTTAATAAAAAATATTTAAAGGGCACCGTTATCATAGCGGATATATTTGAAATATTTCTTTCAAAAAAGGTCCAAAATAGTGACTTTTTACTCAAAAAATGACACAAAAGTGGTTTTTGTTGTTAAAATAATAAAAACTCAAAATTGCATTTTTGACTACCTTTTACATGACAGAGCGTTTAATAGCAAAAATGCTTCCAATTTTACAAAAAAATTTATTAACTGTTTCTGTCATCAAAAAACATGACCATGTCCCCAGTGATTTTTTAAAGAAATTAATTTTTTTCAAAAATTGTTTTTATTCTTTTTATAGAATAGTTAAGCTCAAAGAATAATTTATGTGAAAAAATTATACCAATATCTCTTTCCGATCAAAAATTATAGCAATAAATATATTTTTAGACACAAACCAAGCAAAAGGCCACGATTTTGTTTTCTATTTTGATATTTAAAAAAAAAAACAAAATACTTCCTAATATGAAATTTAACAATTCCATCAAAAAATATCCAAGTAGAAAATAAAATTCTGGCCTTAAACTGGTATTTTAAAATAATACTTTTAGACAGAGTGTTGTTAAGAAATATTTGAAGAATCCAAATTGAGCCAGGTTTCTTCGGTACCATTTCTGGTACCCGAGACATAAAATCTTATATTCATGTTTTTGAAAAAGTTAAAAAATTGCATTAAAGTATACTTTTCTCAAAAATAGGAAAATGCATATGCAAAAATTATGCTAATTATTTATTCGGTAAGTTTAAGGAATACGTTAACAGTATAATCAATACCACCAAAATTTAGACTATTGGGTTATGATCAAAAGTTCTGTGCTATCTCGATTTCAACTTTAGCTTCGAATATCGTTTACACAGGACACTGTGGATAAAAATCGTGAGTGGCATCGTGTTTACCAATATACTGTTAGTTTAAGCCTATACTTACTTTTGCTTTTAGACATACGCAGTTTTTTTGATAAAAGTCAAAGCATTTTAAGATCGTTATTTTTTACTGTTTTCCTCAAAAAACAACTTTGTCCTTGCGGGGCAGGAAGGCATCCTTTTTTTTCCTTAAAATTTTTTTTGGGTTATTTTGACAACCCCATGCAACTTTTGAGATCTCTTAGAATACGATCTAATAGCCCTATTACGGTTCACAGCAATATTCTACTGTGTCTTCTATCAAGTAGACACAACAATCGAGTAGACACAGCAGAAATGCGCTATGATTGTTCACAACAATACATAGTTGTTTCACTTGATTGTGGAAAGTATGTGGAATTTGTTACTTATGACAGCTCGTCAAGTTGCCACTACAAATTCTCATTAAAACACAATTTTTCCCACAGTAATTTAATACCACGAAAATCCCACAAATATTAAAACTACGGCTAAAATACCAAAATGCGACGTTTTCATTTTAAAAAGTGCATAATTCATTAGTAAATAAATTATAAATATATTTTTTTGACTATTTATTTTTTTTGACTAAATATTTCAAAATAGTGGCAACAGTGCAACTGGTAGCTATTAGCTGACAAGCAAAACAAAACAAATCAGATTATTTGCTGCCAAATTTATTTATTATGCAGAATTTATAATTAAAAGTGATGGTAATTTCAATTGCGTTGTGGTCAAGTGACGACGAAGATGATGTGCCGCCAGCAAGAAGCAGAAGACAACTCCGAGACCGCTCCAATCCATTTGAGTTCCAAAAGTTATTCTGTACCTGCTTGCTTCGTCCAAAAAGTCGCTGTCCTCGAGCAGTCGCTGGATTCTGCTCCATTCTTTTTTATAAGCAACTCAAGTTGCGATTTTGTTGGATACTGTTAATTTCCTGCAAATAGTTAAATACATAAATTTAACATAAAGACACATTTTTAATTCAATTTCACATTAATATTACCTTGCTAAAGCCATTTTTCTGCTTAACGCTGCTACAACACAACACCAAATAAGCTGTCTTCAAAATTTGACAGATAAGAATACAATTGAGCACAACTGCTGTGTTCCATAATAAGTGTATTGAAGACACAGCATTGCTGATAGACAACATTGGAATGTATTCAATTGTATTGTTGTGTACCGTAATAGAAAATTACACATTGAAGACTGAAATTACTGTTGTGTTGTGAACCATAATAGGGCCATAAATTTTTCGATACGCCCTAACCCCCAGTGATTTTTTAAAGAAATTAATTTTTTTCAAAAGTTGTTTTTATTCTTTTTATAGAATAGTTAAGCTCAAAGAATAATTTATGTGAAAAAATTATACCAATATCTCTTTCCGATCAAAAATTATCGCAATAAATATATTTTTAGACACAAACCAAGCTGTTTTTCAAAAGCTTATCTAATAATAAAAATAATTTTCTGTGAACATTAAAACTACTTGGAAGCTGTAACGAACGGGCAGTGGAAAATGACAGTGGTGTCAAACTATGAGTCCTAGAAAAGTTTTGAATACACCTATTAGGTCTGTTTAAGTACGCACTTCAAGTTACTTGAAGTTGCTTGAAGGCGTTTCTTTACACATTTTTCGAGCTCGAGAGAGAAGAAGAATAGGAAAAATACCACTCTCTCGAGCCTCGATACTAGCTTGAACTTTGCTTGAACAATTTCTTCGAGCACGGTAAGAACAAACATCAAGAAGAACAAGAAAATGTCAAATTGGTGTAAATAAATTTGGCGCTGCTTACGTTTATAGGCAATCAGCTGTTTTTGTGCTTGAAACTCGCTAGAAGTCGTTTCCATACTTTTGTGTAAATTCTCTCATTTCGACAGATTATAAAATTACTCTCACAGCTTGAACTTTACTTGAACTTTTCTTTAAGTTTGTACGGAAACAGACCTATTATGTTACCATATAGTTGCAGGGTGCAGCAACGCGCGCCGGGAAAAGGCTAGTATTCAAATAAATTAGTTTTCAATTTCAATATTTTTATATAAATTTTCCTTAACCCTCACGGGTTCCTTGGATGCGCGCGCATACAAAGTGCAACATTAGTTGGTGATAGGTCATATATGCTTCGATGGATTACAATGAAAATTTGTAAAATATCTAATTTAGGGAAGGTTAACATATTGAAATAATCAAAATAAATATTTGACAGTTCAGTTGTACTGGACATGAAAAGTTGCGTATTGGTTCTTGTGTATGCGCACGCATACACAAATTTTATTGCCAGGAAATGCTGTAACATGAACTAAAGAATATGTATTTTTTTTTTTAAATATTTGACAAAAACAAATATTTATTTCAAATAACAAACAAACGGTGTGAAAAATGCGAAGGATATATATGTGGGCAACATAGATTTAGCATTTGTTTCAATTGCGCTAGGAAATATTCGTAAAATTCTTGATACACAATAGAGTGTCCCTTATTTTGCGATTTTTGGAAATGTCAAGGGGCTGAAAGGTTTTTTTATGCGTTTCTATATTCTAAGAACGAAACCAAAAAAAATTGTTTTCACGCCAACGTTTACCCGTGCCAATCGGGCCCGAAAGTTTCGAAAAAATGTCCATATTAGACCATATTTGCACAAATTAAAAAAAAAATATTTCTCTGCTTTTTATAAATGTTTGCATCAAAATCAAAACTGTTTCGAAATTTGATGTAACGATATAGTAACGAATTCTTTACGACAGTTCGAAATAGTAACGAATTAGTCGGAATTTCGATAATGTCGTCAAGTTTGGTTTGCTGGGATGATATATACAAACCCAGCAAACCAAACCAAATGTCGTCAAGTTTGGTTTGCTGGGATGATATATACAAACCCAGCAAACCAAACCAAATGTCGTCAAGTTTGGTTTGCTGGGATGATATATACAAACCCAGCAAACCAAACTTGACGACAATATCGAAATTCCGACTAATTCGTTACTATTTCGAACTGTCGTAAAGAATTCGTTACTATATCGTTACATCAAATTTCGAAATAGTTTCGATTTTGATACGAATTTATATCGAGTTTCTTTATGTGCCGGTTTGTACAATTTATTCTTTATCATATGATATCACTGTGCAAATAAATAAAAAATAACAAAGTGGACTAGGCAAACAACGTTCATCTTATATATTAATACGCAAACATCGAATGTTGTCGTACACTTTTTCAATATTTATTTTAGAATAAGGGCAATGAAACGTACATCATTCGAAAGGTACTGCACCATAGATGTGCCGAATTGTGTTAGATTTTAAATTCATGACCTTTGACCCGAAATATTAACGTTGAAAGTTTATATCAATTTTAGTTAGGGATCTCAGAACTGGGAAGAGGTAAAATGAAGAATGTGATATCAGATGAAAGGTCTGGCTGCACAGTATGATTGAATATAAGATTGGTGACCTTTTACCTCAAATATGAGTGGAAAAGAGCATGTATTAAATAAAAACTAAACTATAAGAGATGGAAAAACATGATATAAGAGAGAAATTTAGACATTTATAAGATGTGCAAAAAAAAATTTAATATTTTTCACCATCGTTTACGGTTACCCTACAATAAGCACTATTTCATGTAACAAGTGTCAATATATATTGTGATGGTAAAATTGCTTACAAATAGTAAATTTTGAAAAATTTCCGTTATTTTGACATCGAAATTATTGTGATATCTCGAAAACTATAGATGTTTTCAGTACAACGTTTTTTGTATGAAAATTCGTTGGTTGAGAAAAAAAACGGTATACGAAAACTTTTTTGCTAATATTTTCCCACGAATAGTATGTAAAAAAATTTCCCGTTATTATGACATCAAAAGTATTGCGATATTTCGAAACCTGTAGATTTTTTCCATGCAATGCATTTCTTAAAGCAATGTCATTGCCTCAGAATGAGAAAAAAACAATTGATATTTCAAATTTTGATTTTGCATGCAAATATTTCAGCTATTTTTCAATCGATTTTCCCTAAATTTTCTTTGTCTGAAAGTTTAATTAAATTACTTTTGAGAAATAAGAAAAGATTTACCGTTTTCTCACTAATTCAATTTCTTATGCTGTTTTCAAAAACACTCTAAAATATTCAATTTTTGCTTAAAAATAAGACCAGACATTCTTTTTTTGTAATTGAAGCGAAGCTTTTTACGCCTCGTTCTGCGATTTGCTGGAGTGAAATCAGAAAAAACGACACTTTTTTCCGACACCTTTTTTCTTAGAATTGATATTGTTTTTTGCTTGCGTCTATTGTAACAAGAAAATGTTAAATTAAAAATAATTTTTAGCCCACTGCAGGAATTGAACTCATGCCCGTCGACTGATAGTTTAACGCTTTAACCATCGAACCAAAACCCTTTAATGGTTTGTGTCGCTGATTCAATATCAAGAATGAACTAAAGCTATGTTGCAGTAGATCAAAATAATCTATTTATAGGAATTGTATTGGCTACATATCCTTCATCTCCTACAATAATCATTAGCCAATACACAATAACCACTATGGATTGTGTATTGGCTATACAAACAAGAGTACTAAAAAACACAAATGTTGCTTCTACTTACTACTAGATGTCGTTATGCTACAAACAAATTTAATGATTTTTGTATATTTATTCCCTACAACTGATCAGGAGGGCCGGAGAGGGTTAATATGTATGATCAACCCCCATTATTTTTGGAAAAGAAACATTTTTCCCTTGAGGACCTATTCCCTCTGACCACTCCTTACGGTTAAAGTTTTAAATTTAAAAGTTATTTCAATCGAAAAAAGCCATTAAATTATCAATTCTATGAAATTGCGAAAATGCTTCGCTTCTCTCGTGTGTCCAGTGACGCACCTGTTTTTTTTTTTTGTTTGTTTTTCTATTCTCTTCTCTCACACTCTTTCATATACCATATCATTTATTTGCAACAATTGTTTCATTTTGACACATAATTTAATTAAGTGTTTCTATCATCGAAAATCATGAGCTACCCCCTATGATTTTTTTGATGAAAATTACATATTTCAAAGTGTTGTTTTTGTATTTTTTATAAAGTTCTACAGCTAAAAAAATAATTTCTGTGAATAAATTTTTCAAATATTTCAAACCATTCCAAAGTTATATACACAAATATATGTTTTAAGCCATTTCCTCATCTAACTTATATATTATCTTATATATTAATACGCAAACATCGAATGTTGTCGTACACTTTTTCAATATTTATTTTAGAATAAGGACAACTAGTTTTTTTAAATAAACGGTAACAGTGCAACCTAAACAAGTGCGTGTTGCGGTGATTGAGGTAAAATTGGTTTTAATTTCTAAAATTAATTGTTTTCCGTGGTTGTCCTTCAACAAATGTGAAATGTCGCATTAAGGTTTTAAAAAAAGTGTAAAAAAAAGAAGCTGCAAGGCTTATGGACTCCTTTATTCTCCCAAATACTAATTTCAACAACAATATTAACAACAACAACAACAACAACAACAAAAACAACAACAGCAACAACAACAACAGTAAGTGTTTAAATGAGTGACAACGAGGAATTTGTTAATTTTTATTACTTAACCGTTTTGATTATTACATTCCATATAGCATAATCGCTCTTTTAGTGGTTAAATTTGATATATTTTCAACTAAATATTATTTTATTATAACCAAAATTATAATTTACTTTTCAGATGCTTGCGTGCTTTCTACTGAGCATGCAAAAATATCTAAAATCGATGCAACCATTAAGAAATATTTCACCACTGTCAAAGACCGCTTTAAAAAATTGGAAAAAGGGCAGTATCGAAAGGAACTATTAACCTCTGAAATATTCAACAAAAATTCGACATTAATTTCAACATTCCTTTTATTCACATTTTATTTTATAACAAAGTCTCATTATATCGTTTGAAATTGTTCAATAACATGAAATTTATATAAAATAAAATTTTTAATTTTCGTATCTCTAAATTACACCGTTCTTAAGTTATATGCATTCCTTCTTTTCGCTTTCGTAAATTCATTTCGTTCCGATTTCGTAACTACATTTCGAAAAGATGTCTCGTTCCGATTTCATAACTACATTTCGTTACGACTTTGAAACGATATTTCGTCCCGATTTTGTAACGAAATTTAGTCACAAAATAGTAACGACATCTCGTAACGAATTCGTGTCAACCCCTTCATACGATTTTCTTTACAATTTCGTAACGAAATCGGATTCCGAAATCTGAAAGATACCGAAATATTCGAAACGAATTCGTTACGATTTCGGAAATTTTGGTTTGCTGGGAAGTTGTTATGGTGGGCGTGGCTACCGCCCCTGCTGCATCGAAATTTCTCCCGCAGCCTTTCCCCATTTTTTCATGAAATTACTGCAATTTAGGTATTAAAATCAACAATGTATTAAATACATTCGTGCATAATTTTAATATATTTTTTATTAATTTTATTTTAAATATTTTAATATTTTATTTAATTAAAAAAGTATTTAAATAAATTTTAATTATTTACGTAGTCGATTTAAGTAAATGCACTCTTGGTGCAAAAATGACTCGCTTTTTGGATAAATTAAAAAAGTTTTTGCATAAATTTAATATTTTTTTCCCTTAGTGTGCCAATGAAAAATTTTGATTTTACCAATGTTTTTTTCTGAGTGTAATGAAACAAAATAAAAAAAATGAAAATGATGAGATTTTCAATATTACAATACATATAAATAACTTATAAAAATTGACCAAGAAATTAATGGGAAAAGTTATTTAAAATAATTTTTTACTTTGTAGTGATTTTGAGGTCGATTTTTTTTTTTTTTTTTTGTTAAAAAGTTTTTATTTCTTCCTTTTTAGAGAATATTTATGTCATAGTATTTTTGAGGAAAATTTCAAACATGAAACTTTATTCATACAAATGTGTTTTATTAATTCCTAAAAGGTTGTTGGGTATTTTCCAATTCTGTCTCTGAACAATTTTTATTATAGTGCCACGCCCTTTTTCTAATCCCGCCCACTTTTTGATCGTACTGTATAATGATTCTACCTAGTCCTGTGCCAAAATTCAGTTTCCAAGCATCAATATTAACCGATATATACTACTTTCCTTAAAGTGTCACACCCTATGCACAATCCCGCCCACTTTTGTAATGATTCTATCTACTCACCTACCTGCATACAAAATATTAGTACGCTAGTGTCAATATTAACTGAGATATAGTATTTTTATATTATTGACACACCTCTTTGTTACGCCAACTTTTTTGACCCTAGTCAATATATACCCTAGTGTCAATATTATTCGATTTACAGAGTTTTTCTAATATTGCCACACTCCATTGGCGAATAACGCCCACTTTCTTGACCGTAATTTTTTATAACTCTGCCTTCCCATGTACTAAATTTCAGTACTCGAGTGTCAACATGATCCGATATATTGAGTTTTTCTAATATTTCCACACCCCTTTGTCAAATAATGCTCACTTTCCGTAATTTCTAATAACTATGCCTACCCATGTACTAAAATTCAGCACCCTAGTATCAATATTATTCGATATACAGTGTGTTTCTAATATGGCCACACCCGTTTGTTAAATAATGCGTGCCTAATAAAATAATTGTGCCTACCCCTGTATTTTTACTGTAAATTTCAATACTCTAGTGTCAATATAAACTGAAATTCAGTGTTTTTCTGATAGTGACACGCTCATTTGTCGAATACCGCCCACTTTTTTGGTCGAGCTCCTCCGTGGTTATGGTTTATATCTGTTGAGCTCCTAATGCACATGCTGCAAAAAAAGGTCGGTCTCAAATGGTTTAGGAGATAAAAATCGTGAAAGTTTAAAAAATGTACATATTTTGGAATAATTGCACTCTAGGTACACGCTTCTTTTTTTTTTTTTTGTTTTTTAAATGTGTATGGAACTTCTAAATCTAATGCTGCAAAAAAAAAAGAGGTAGGTCTCAAATGGTTTAGGAGATAAAAATCGTGAAAGTCTGTAAAATTTACATATTTTTTTATTGAGAAGACTAGGATATCTTATTCTAATAAAATAAATATATATCCGTTTAAAGCGAAAAATATGATCGTTTAAATGCTAAAGAACATACATCTTTTTGTAAGTGGTCGAGAAAAAAATGTAAAATATAAACGTAAAAGTTATGAATGAAAATTTATAAAATATGCGCGATTTTTACTAAAATTTTTAATGAAGCTTTAATATTATAAAGAATGAGCGCCGCAGGTTTATAATAAATCGCCGCGATTTTTAATAAAAATTTTTTGCCTGCGGCGCTCATTCCTTATAATAATAAACTTCTTCACCTTCACTATTGAACTACTACTAATAAATTTTTCGCATTGATACGAAAACAAGCACATTGAGGTTGACAATGGCAACTGTTCTCTTGCAAATTGAGTACCTACGCTGAGTCCAGTAACTTTTCAAACAACAGACTACAGGGAGCGTACTTTTTATTAAAAATAATTATAAAAAATAATCCTTAGTTTGCAAAAATTATTTTTCGGCCTTATTACCATTTTGCTAAATTTTTTTTTAGGCTTTATTTCCTTTTCAAATGGAAATAAAACCAAATTCAGAATTTCGGCCTTATTTCTCTTTGAAAAGGAAATAAAGCCAATTCGGCCTTATTGCCGTTGGCCTTATTGCAACCCGCCAATTCGGCACATTAACGGCATAGAACCTCACTTATGCCTCGGCGTCATCGAAAATTTGGACCATCGGATGGTGGTGTGCCGCCGAGGTCGCGGCGGCCATTTAGCCGATATTTTGTTCCATGCATAATTGAACCATACCAATATTATCATAATAAAAAGAAACGACAATAATTTCCTTAATAATTTGTGTTTTATTCAAAATCAACATCGGCCTTTATATATATAACGTACATAAATATTTTTGAAACCCCCCCGAAATATATTCCTGGAACTGCCCCTGCCTCCGACCACTCATTAGGGGGGCTCCCATACAAATTTTATGGTTTTTGTTTATTTATTCCATTCACCTGAGCATATGACCTTTAAGAGAGTACCGGAAAGGGTTAATATGTATGACCGACCCCCATTACTTTTGCAAAAGAAACATTTTTGCCTTTAACACTTATTTCCTCCGACCACTCATTAGGGGGGCTCCCATACAAATTTTATGGTTTTTGTTTATTTATTCCATTCACCTGAGCATATGACCTTTAAAAGAGTGCCGGAGAGGGTTAATATTTATGACCAACCCCCATTGTTTTTGCTAAAGGAACATTTTTGCTCTTCACACCTATTCCCTCCGACCACTCCTAAGGGGGGCTCCCGTACAAATTTTATTGTGTTTGTGCCGGAAAGGGTTAATATGTATCACCGACCCCCAAAACTTATGCAAAAGGAACATTTTTGCCTTTAACACTTATTTCCTCCGACCACTCCTTAGGGGGGCTCCCATACAAATTTTATGGTTTATGTTTATTTATTCCATTCACCTGAGCATATGACCTTTAAGAGAGTGCTGGAAAGGGTTAATATATATGACCGACCCCCATTACTTTTGCAAAAGGAACATTTTTGCCTTTGACACCTATTCCCTCCGACCACTCCTTAGGGGGGCTCTCATACAAATTTTATGGTTTTGTCGATAAAACCGGAAACTGTCGATAAATAGGTAGCAAGTTTAAGCAAACAAAAACATCAAATGTTGTTATATTTCATGTAACTGTGTAAAATTTTTATAAGTTAGAGAGTTTTAACATGAATTTTTGTCGCATTGAGGATCAAGCAGACCAACAAGTGCTAACATCAACATTGTACGATCAGTACTTTAGGCCCACCAAAGGCTCAAAAAGTGATATAAATACCGACACCTGATCACTATCAACCATCCCACTTACCTCTGAGAATGACGTATTCTACGTCAAAAAAAAAAAAACAGATTAACCAACGAACTTGAGAACCTCCTCCTTTTTAAAGTCGGTTAAAAATGAAACAAATTGTTCAAATTATTCCAAAAAATTATAAAAAAATCAAACAATTTAAGTTGCAATAAAAAATATTTTTAAAATACGTGCAAGTTTCATATTTACTCGATTACATACATATATTGCCTAAAAGAGCTTTTCTGAATTTGTTGCCTTTGCAAACAAAAAAGGACAATTAAAGCTACTAAAACAAAAACAAATGCAATCATCAACACATTTACACTGATTGCTTTTAGGTGTGGCATAAAAAATAAAGCACAACAATAAAATGTTTCAAGCTGATAAGGCGGATATAAATGTAAACAAATTTAGAACAAAATTCAAATTTGCGCCAAAATCATGGCGCAGTCGTGGTTAATAAAGCTTTTTTTATAAAACAGTAAAATTCTTTATCAAACATATGTACTTATGTATAACTAAGCCAACAAATTGAAATTAAATAAAAACAAAACACAAACTGCTAACAGCGAAATTATTTGTAAGCAAATAACAGTTACAACACCAATAAAAATGCTTTCGCACGCACGTAAATGTAATAAAATTAGCCACAGGTAAGCCTTAATATGTGGCAATAAAACAAAAACAAAGTAAAATAAACAGCAACATTATATAAAGAAACACATGTAATAAAAATAAAAGACAGGATAAGACTCCGTTGAGAATCCTTCTCAATTGAATACGATTGATGTTGTGCGAGACGAAAATCGAATTAAGTAGCTACAGCTCAAAGGATAAAATAAAAAAAATTCGATGCGAGTATCACTCACATAATGTTGTATTAAGAGCATTAACAGAATGCTTGCAGTGTGTGTGTGTGCGATATTGTTTTGATATGACGAGTCGCTTGTGTAAATGTTCGTCTGTCACATTTACGTGACAGAACTTTTATTGATTGGTTTTTTTTACTTCCTGCCAAACTTCCAGCTAAGTTGAACTGTTCGAAAAATTCAATGCAATGTCTTGAGTTGAAGTGTTCTTTTTTTCGGAGCTGAAATCTCAAACTTGTCGTTGCTCCTTTGCATATTCTTTCTAATTTCCATTTCCTGAAGAAAGAGGCATAATTTAAGAGACTGTTTCTTAGCTACTTTATGGTTGTTATTTTGTTTTGATTTTTATTCTACTTCTGATTTTCTTTATCGTGCCTTAATCTTATTCACGGTCAATAACTTTTCAAACTAAAACTTAGAAGGACCGAAGCATTGAAGCGAAAAAATTCGCACACCTTGTCGTCATCCTAACACAGAGGCGCCATCATTCACCCACTAAAGCACAAATGCAGGCTTTAGCATAAAGTGAGAGTTTTGCGGACTTTTTCGGTTTGATATATTTTCTTAAATCAATTTTTTTCGAACTTATGAAGTTTCTTTCGATTCTTTCGGTAAAAAAATTAAGATATTGAAAAAAAAAATAAATAAATAAATGAATATATTAAAAATCAGAAAATTTCATTGCGTCAATTAAAATTATTAAAATTATTGTTCAATAATTGTTCAATAACAAAAAAATATATTAAGGTGATTCATGTTGCTTCGCTCATTTGTGTACATTAGAGCTGTCCTAAAAAATTTTTTTTCGAAATTGAATTCATACTGCTCGGAAAAACGTAACATTTAGCGTCAGATCGAGTCTCCAAAAATTTCATGCTGAACGCGTAGGGCCTTACCCTGCCTAGTTGGGCTAAAAGTTGAGATAATTGGAAAATAGTTCAAAATTTCACAAATCTTGATTTTTTGGCCATTTTTTGGGCACTAGGCAGCCATTTAGCTTGCTAAAAATATTTTCATAGTAAAGTACATATAATTTTCTTTCCAACGAGCAAAATAAGTTCAAAATGGGTTGAGATTTAAAGTTCCGTGAGAATATTAAAGTATTCGATATTTTTTTTTTTAGCTTTGAACCAAGAATTTCAGGTGGAATACCTATTCAGTCATACTGGCTTGGTTCGAAATGGGGTCATAGGTTAGTGAGAAGGAAAGGGCAATTATGTGAAGCAAGTGTATGATGTTCTAAGCGTGGTGGGAAGCTAAAGAAACATGTGAATTTGAATTTGAAGAGGCAAGTTATGCCTTTGCCTCAGTCAATTCAAGTTATAAGACACTCTCATCCACAAACTTCTCTACCATCAACTTCAAGTCGTAAATATTGATGAATTTTCAATTTGAGTTGATTAGAAATGAAGATAGAAAATTCCAAATGAGAAAGGTTTAAAGCGTAGGATCATGATCTGACCGGAAACCGAACCCAGGACCTCTGGGGTAGCAATCGAACAACATGCAACTACCGAGGCCACAATAGAATATTAACTCGTTGAGTTCCATTTTCACTTCAGGAGATCAGATTTTTTCTGAGATGGCCAATTATCTGTATAAAATTCTCTTACTTGCAACAAATACTGCCTCTCTTCCTCGTCTTTTAAACGTGCGATTGTACTCAGGGCTCATTTTAACCGCTCTTTTAGCGGGCTCATTTACGACATGAATACTCTTACAAATTTGCAATCCTGAGGCAAAGTCTTCATGTTCACTCCATGTTGAGGGATCGCATTTTAAAAAATCCATTTTTATTTCAAAATGTTGAAATAATCCTTTGCTGTTGGTTGTTATGAAATCACTTACATCTCTTTCAGCGAATGACTTGAATTCTTCAACAGAAACAATATTTCTTGTGCGACAATCTGTGTAATCTTCGTCAGCAACGTGCAATGCTGCTAACATTTTCTTCTTCGGCTCTAATGGCACTTGTTGATCAAAGAACGCAAATGCAGCTGGCTCTTCAGATAAAAATGACACATGTCTTTAGAATTTGTGAACCAAAGCAGCAGAAACTTTTGGATTTGGGTAATTAACTATTTCTTTTATGAAAGTTAAGTCTTTCATCGGGGCTTCAATCGCTCACATCGTCACATCGAAACCAGTATTTTATATAAATGCGGATCAAGACGTTGTATATTTCATGTAAGCCATCTAGTTCTTTTCTGACCATGTGGAATTGATTCTGAAACAGGACAGGAACATTTTAAATGAGTAAATGGCCATGGCCATTAAGCGAGCATGAGAAATTGCTCCAGAAGTACGAAGCTTGTAATCATCACTGCCTAGAAAAAGAACTGCCACTTCCAAGAGTTCTTTCTAGTCGCCACGAGGTTGCTTATCCCGTAGACGCAAACGACAGAAAGCTTTAAATTCTTAGCATTCCTCAAGACTGATACTTCTCTTAATACTTTCATCAACAATTTCTGACTCATACTTGGTAGCATCTATATTTGTTCATTGTTTTCCATAACGATCAAACGCAGTTACCCCAGGCGCAGATGATATTGCGAAAAAAGCTTAAAAAATTGCTTTTGCCCTAAGCAAAAGTTTGTTTACATGTCTTTGGAAACTTCAACGGAGTGAAGACCAAAGAGGAGTGACCAAGTCATTTTCAAGACGGATTACCGTTCCATAAATGATCATCTACGATTTGCAAAAGAAAGCCTTATCACACATATATTGATAAAATTAACTATTGCTTGAGTGAAAAATGAAAATAATGTTAAAATTGCTTTGAAATTACGTTCTCGACCAAAATTCATTAGTGGTGAAATTCATTAGATTGAGACTCATAATCATGGCTCAATCATAATCTCCATCAAATTCAAATTCGCTTGGACAGAGTTTTGTTGTATATCAACCGATTTTAAACTTATTTTGCTTTTTGGAAATATAATTATGTGTACTTTACGATGAAAATATTTAAAACATACTAAATGGATGCCAAGTGCCAAAAAATTACCAAAAACTAAAAAATAGTGAAATATTGGCATTTTTTTCCATAACCTCAACTTTTAGCCCAACTAGGCAGGGTAAGGCTCTACGCGATCAGAATGAAAATTTTGGAAACTCGGTTTGACGCCAAATGACACGTTTTCCCGAGCAGTATGAGTTAAAATTCGAAATTCGAAAGTAAAGGCTTATGTAGCAACGCAAAACGCAACAACAAAGCAAAAACAAAAGACAAACACAGAAACCACACAGTAGCTTAAAATGTAGTGGTGCCCATACCCGAAAATAATGCATTTCTTTAATTAATTAATGCATTTACATGGTATTCAAAATAATGTCCATCGCTTGCGATCACTTTTTCTCACCTTCCTGGTAGCAAATTAATTCCGCGTCGGAAAAGGCTTCGTCCTTTGAGGCCAAAAACGAATCAAGCCAATTTTTATACCATGCTCAGAAGTAAAGCGTATTTTAGTGAGGGCTTTTTGCATCGAACGAAATATATGGTAGTCGGATGGTGAAAACTTCACAGCCACTATACTTCAAGTAAGTTTTGACCAGTATAGCAACGTGTCGAGCCTTGTCATGATCGGGTATGGGCACCAGTACAATTAAAGCTTCTGTGTTTATGCTTTTGCCTTTGCTTTGTTGTTGTATTTTGTGTTGCTATGTAAGCCTTCCCAATTTGCCAATCAAGCTCGAATTAAGCTTGAAACAAGTTTAGAAACGTAAGCATGAAGCTTGAAGAAAGCTTGAATTTCTATTGGAAAATGGTTATAAACAATTGCGTTATAAACGAAAACGATCCCTTCCACTAAAGCTTTATTATTTTGCTTATGATAAGCTTAATTCAAGTATTTCTTTAATAAAAAAAAAAAAAAAATAACTGGCCATTTCAGCCCTTGAAAGGACTTTGACCTAGTTTCTTATGATCAATTGTGTTGTGTGTGTTATTAAGTTTGTACACAATTGACCGAAAACCGGACCTACATGCTTAACGCCGACTCCGAACGGCGATGAACGGAATGTTCTCGTTCTCAAAAAGCTTTACATGTCATTTTGATTACTCTCTGAAGTTTGCCATTGTCTGCAGAGAGGTGGCGGCCGTACACCTGGGGTTCGAACCTGGGTCTCCAGGTTCTTTGACATAGCGGCCACGCACTTTAACCAACTACGCCACGGAGCTTTATGCAAGTGTTTTTCTACAATTAAAAATAAGAGTTTAAAAAAGCTTTTTGCAAGTACTCTTTTACAATTGAAAGTATTTAAGCAACTATTTCGGTTATTAATAACTGTTATATTAATTATCTTTTTCTGTGCGTCCGTCTTCTCATGGATCGCTATCATCGCACCACTGTTCCTATCTCCATCCGCGTATTAAGCAAATTACCAATTTACTTATGTGCAACAATTTGTCCAAAAAGCGCTTACTTACTTACTTATCTGGCGCTTACAACCGAAGGTCGGTTTTGGCCTCGTATAACAAATTGCGCCAGCCATTTCTGTTTTGCGCTTGCTGGCGCCAGTTGGAAACACCAAGCGTGGTCAGGTTATCCAACACCTGATCCTTCCAACGAAGATGTGGGCGTCCTCTTCTGCGTTGACCACCACCGGGCACCGAATCGAATATTTTTTTCGCTGGAGCGTCGTTTTCCATTCGCTCAACATGACCTAGCCAGCGGAGCCGCTTGATTTTAATGCGCTTAACTATGTAGATGTCAGCGTACAGCTCATACAGCTCGTGGTTCCATCGCATTCGGTACTCGCCATTGACGCAAATTGTACTCGGTACTCGCCATTGACGCAATCTCGAAGGTTCCCACAGTCTTTTCATCAGAACTGCTCAACGTGCAGGTTTGTGCTGCATATAATAGGACGCACATGATAAGTGACTTATAGAGCGTGAGTTTTGTTCGTCGAGAGAGGGCTCTGCTTCTTGATTGCCTACTCAGCCCAAAGTAACACCTGTTGGCAAGAGTTATCCTTCGTCTTACCTCAAAACTGACATCGTTGAAAGAGTTAATGCTGGATCCCAGGTAGACGAAGTCCTTAACAACCTCGAAGGAGATGTTATCAACAGTGACGTGGTTTCCAAGACGCTGGGACTGTTTGTTTGTTGACTCTAGGTATTTCGACTTATCTGCGTTCACTACAAGACCCATTCGACTCGACTCTTTCGCTAATATGGAGAATGATGCACTGATTTGGCGCGTATTATGGCCAATAATATTGATATCATCAGCATACGCTAGCAGCATAATACTTTTGTAGAGGAAGGAAGGAATCACCTTGCCTGAAACCTCGTTTGGTAATGAATGGAGGAGTGAGATCATTCCCGATCTTAACTGTGCTGCTGGTGTTGCTCAGTGTCATTCTGCAAAGACGAATGAGCTTTGCAGAAATACCCAATTCAGACATGGTGGAGTATAGATGATTCCTTATTGGACTGTCGAAGGCGGCTTTATAATCGACAAAAAGATGGTGTGTGTCAATTTGTTTTTCTAGGGTCTTCTTCAAGATTTTTCGTAGCGTAAATATCTGGCCTATGGTGGATTTGCCAGGTCTGAAGCCACACTGATAGGGTCTAATCAGTTGGTTTACGATTGGCTTCAGTCTTTCACATAGTACGCTCGACAGAACCTTATATGCGATATTAAGAAGGCTTATCCCACGGTAGTTGGCGCAAATTGTGGGATCGCCTTTCTTGTGGATAAGGCAGAGCACACTGAGATTCCAATCGTTTGGAATGCATTCTTCCCACCATATTCTGCATAGAAGCTCATGAATGCATTTAAGTAGAGCTTCTCCTCCATTCTTGAAGAGCTCAGCAGGTAAGCCATCGGCTCCTGCGGCTTTGTTGTTTTTAAGCCGAGCTATAGCTTTCAAGACTTCACTATGGTCGGGCAGCGGAACTTCAACGCTGTCGTCCAAAATTGGGGATTCCGGAATATCATCTCTATTGGCGGGATTGCTAGAGAAGTGTCCCCTCCACATCATCAGTGTACTCTGGATATCTGTCACTAGATTCCCATTTCATCCAGAAATTTAGACATGCAAAATCGCCTTTCGACATCTCTTGGCTTGAGTTCGTGTGACAACCAATTTCGTACCATCTGGATGAACGCTTACAAACGCCTAGTGCTTTTGCAAGATGAGCTTAGTGCTTTTGCGAGATCATCTTGCGTTTGGCACGGGTCTTCAGTGTTTCTTCTAATTCAAATTTTCGTTATCAAATTTTTTTTGTCAAAAAAGTATCCCAACAATACTTTCCGTAAATGTTGTTTTTCGCCGATTTCATAGTTTTTCATGAGGGTAAAAAACCTATGCGCTCACAATATTAGCAAATTATCTTTGTAGCTTTGACAGCTGACCGATGGTACTTTAAAATGATTGAGTCATTGGAGTGTTACAGCGCATGTGTTAGCGGGGCCATCTATTGTTAACGTTCGGTTTTCAATGCATACATTCCAATTAATGCTCTTCAGCTTTAAGGTACTAGTACACTTTATAAGGCGAAAAAATGCACTTTAGCAATATTTTGTTTTTTAAGGCACCAACAAAATAACTTAGAAAACTCCAATAGTTTCTGATAGCAATTGGTCTTTAGAACATATCGTCAAAGGGATTTGCTGGGTTAGTTCAAATAACCGATTTTTTCAAGAGTTACATTTTATGCTATCGGACCGTAGTTCATTTCCCCTAACTCCTAAACTAAGTTAAATTTTGATTTAAGAACTTCTGTAAAATACTTGCTTACCTTAAATACTTTAATGTCCTTTAAAATTCGGAAACATTATTTCTCCATAATATTCACTCAGGGGTATCAAAACCCCCCTTAAATTAAAAAAAGTCGAATATTTCGGAAACTCTAGGCGATATAATTTTCATTACTTGCATAAACAAAATTTTCATTATCTTGTCTATAACTTCGCAAGACATCATAACACAAAAAACCTCCCATTCTATCAAAAACTGCCATTGACACATTTCTACTAAAGAAAATCTAAATTTTCAATTCAAATCAGCTAAAGTTTTCTAGGATAATTTCACTGAGCTGGTTGATCAACATGCTTACTACATCTTTTGAAAAATTAGAAGCATCAATGTCTCTTAAAATACATTATCTCCATCACCATCTGGAGTATTTAAAAAATCAATTGACATCAGAGTCCGACGAGCGAGTTGGGGCGATTTCAATTTATTTCGAACAATAAAATCTCGAAACATAAGGTAGTCTAGGTAGTTAAGTAGGTAGCGTGCTTGGCTGCCACTCTAGAGGTCCCGAGTTTTAATCCTAGCCAGACTAACCATTTTTAGATGTTATTTATTTGTTATTTCCGCATTAATTTTTAAGGCAATGAAGAGGAATGTTTCCACATTCATTTTTATGACAGCGCAGAGGAATGTTTCCCTCCAATTTCATAGTGTGTACAAAAATAAATGGAGTGTATAACGAAGGGGAATGCTTCTTACATTCTATGGAATGTTTTCTGCTTATATCAGGGAATATTTCCATTGCCCAGAGGGTATTATTTGAAAAAAATACAAATTTTTTGACGATTCTCAACCATATCAACTTCCTTTTTTTTTTTTTGTTTTTCTTGTCAAACGTTGTGACAAAGTATGTATATACACATCTTATGTCTATTAAAACACGTCAATACTTTGGTTCAGTGGGTAGTTTGAAAATCATTTCATAATATTTCGTATTCAATTTTTTTTTTTCTTTTTGAGTAGCTGTCGGTTTGTTTCAAAAGAGTAACTTTTGTTTTATGTTTTATGTTAATTGTTTTGTGTTTGTTATTATTTTGTTAACATTACTTTTGCATAGTTTTATCATTAGCTACTAGTGCGCAGAAAAATTTGACAATTGCTTTAGGTTCATTTGGCCCAAATCCTTGTTTCTGACAACATCACGTCTATCGCTTCTGCTGACCTATATATCTGTTTACGACTCACGTTTTCCACCTTATGTGAGTACATTACGCAACGAACGTGATTCAATGTTATGGTTATTTGAAGAAATGTGTACCATTAATGCGTGGCTTCTTAATGTTGTTAAGATGTTACACAATCTTACGATATTACACAGTAAAAAATTGAAAACAGCCAATATCTGTTCTTCTTTTTCAAAGGGAAGGAGGTAATGTTGAGAATACATAGGAATAGTTAGAAATATTTTATAAAATAAATACTACAAATAGCTAACATACCCGGTGTTACTCGGTATTTTTAATTCTACTGAAGCCTCAGAATTAACATGTTTCTGGTGATACGAGGGCAAATTGTTGAGTCAGTTACTTTACTGAATTAAAAATATTTTTTTGGGGAAAAAAAGCGTTTATTTTCTCAGTATAGTCTCAGGGGTCTATTTAAAATTTGATTTTAATTAAAAACACAAAAATTATACAATATTTTACTAACAATTACGATTTGTGAACTCGTTAAATTTTGTGTAAATTTTATAAACTTTTGTGTTTTTTTAGTAAAATTGAATTTTAGATAAACCCCCTGAAGAAGTCAACAAAAATTGACGTTCATTGTCCCAAAGTTCATTGTCGGGCCTTACTTTTTCAAAGAAAATGGTCTTACTGTTAAAGTCCATGAAGACTTTTACTTAAAGATGTTCAAGGAGTTTTTCTTTTCAGAACAACGCCAAAAGACAACCTTTTCAGCTCTTTGTGGTTTTAATAAGATGGGCAACGCGGCACTTAGCTAAGCTTGTTATGACAGAATTGCACCGAAATATTCGCAATAAGATAATTTTTAAAAAAAATCCACATTTCGTTGGCTTCCAAGGTCTCCTGACCTTACTGCGTCTGTAGTTTTTTTTTTTTTTTTTTTGTTGTGGGGTTATTGTAAACAGGAAGTTAACAAAACAAAACCGATAACTGTGAATGATTTAAAGCAATCTATTTGAACGCTAATTGAGGCAATTCCCACTGCAACCCTCCAGGCATTAATGAATCACTTTTCGATAAAATATCGCTCATGCGCCACCAAGGCACATTGGGCCAGAAATTTAAAAAAGTGGCCAAAACTCATATCTTGGCGATGCATAGACAGAATTAAATAAAAATTGATGCAGAATACTAAACACAAAACCTTCTTCAAGCACGGGGAAAAAAGTGGGCGGGAGTCAACATGGGGCGTGGCAATATCAATAAAATACTGTTTCTCGTCTAATAGTGGGACTAGGTTATTAAAATTCAGTGCAGTGTTTTGTGGGATCTTTTCCCGAGCATGTTGAAAAATTGGACTGGGTTTAACAAAGGGGCATGTCACTATTAATAAAATTCCGTATCTCAGTTAAAGTTGGGACTAGGGTATTGAAATTGGGTAAAGGGGCGGGTAGGATCGTTTCCGAGCATATAAGAAAAAGTGGGCGGGAGTCAAGAATAGGGAGTGGCAATATCAATAAAATACCGTATCTCATCTAATAGTGGGACTAGGTTATTAAAATTCGGTGGGATCTTTTCTCGAGCATGATGAAAAATTGGACTGGATTTAAGAAAGGGGCGAATCACTATTAGTAAAAAACCGTATCTCAGTTAGTGTTGGGACTAGGGTATTGAAATTGGGTATAGGGGTGGGTACAATCGTTTTCGAGAATTTTAGAAAAAGTGAGTGCGATCCTACAATGGAGCGAGGCACTATTTTATAAAGACTAGTTTGGTTATTATTTATTCTGCGGTATTAAAAGACGGGATATGAGACAGATCAAGGCGTTTCTTTTACCGAATCTGACATGTGATGTGTGAACTAAAAATAAATATACAAGGTTTTAGAAAATAAAACTTTTAGAACAATAAATATGTTATGAAATCGAGAAACAAAAAACCCGCAATTAGCCTACATAAAGTTGCGGGGAGAACCCCATGTTTTATTTTTCTGATTTTTTGTTTTTGTAGTTTTTTTGCCACTGTTGTGTACGAATTATGTTGTAGCACTTTATATAACTTTCACCGCGTCACTTTTTTCACTTTTGCGTGCTACCTAAACAGTGTTAAGAATCATCTCTAGGAAGTTTATACCCAGCAGTTATTTTGGAGTCAATTGAAAAATGGAACTAGTTCATTTCTAGCGCAGTTCGCAGTAGTTCTGAAAAAGTACAAAAGGCGTTCAGTGTAGAACAGTTATCTTTGCTTTTGTTTTCAAAAGTATTGCTGAAAAAAATAAACGCGTTCTGGCTACTTTTTAAAATTTGCTGCGCGCAAGAAAAAATAATAAAAGAAACATGTTTATATACAAAATGTTTTCTGGAATGTGGATGGAAAAGATGGTACAAATGAGATCTTTAGGACCTTTCCGTTGCACTAAATGTGTACACTTTTAATATGTTCACTTTAAAACTAGTTAAAAAAGAACCACTTTCAGGCTACTGCGAAAGCAACCAGTTTAAAAATGTTCCTAATGCAACTAGTTCAAATATGGGGAAAAAGGAGTGTTTCTGGGGACAATTATCTTTTCCTATGACATCAACCCGCAAAAAGCGTCAGTTCGTTCAATGTTAAAGGGTATTGTAGTGGAACTAGTACTGGTCCTTTTTGGAACTAGTTTAGAACTATTTCAAATTTGGTCCACTTTTCTGCTGGGTATGTTCTAAAAATTTGTTTATTGAGATCTTAGGTAAATTTTTGTAGTTGATTGTTTCCTTGAATTTTGAACAGTTTGCTACCTATGGACCTGAACACGGAAAAAAGGTAAAAAACAATCGAATTTTTTTAAGTTTTTTGCGATTTTGATCTGGAAGGTGAAGTTTTTTTGATTTTATATGTTCGCAATTTTTGTTCTTTATGACAAGAGCTAATTAATATTATAAAAATTTTTACAATTATTAAAAAAAATAACAAAATTCTAACGCTTTTAATATGCCATATTTTTTTTAACTTTAAATGTAAATAAGAACTCTTAATTTTTACTATAACATTTAATTACAGTTAGCTTTAGGAAATTACCGGAAATATTTAAAAATATAATTTTTTAATAGGCTCTTTTTTTAAGTAATGTGGTCGTATGGTCGTGCACATGAGTTTATACTCGGAATGACTTTAATAAGCATTTTGATTTCCTCCTCTTATTTACCACATTCAATCTATTATTAAAAATTTAGTGTTAAAAATCCGGGGGTCCCAAAATAGAAACAGAGCACCACAAAGTCAGAGTCAGGTTGCCCATAAGGCAACCTTGGGTTGGAAAGGGTTGATTAAGGTTGTTACTTTTTCTTTTTGATTATTTTCCCTTTTTTGCTATGATTATGACAAGCAATTTTATAGATTGTATTTATTATTTATTTTTCAAAAGATTTTTCGATTCGTTCGATAACATAGATGAAATCTCGTGAATATTAGAGAATACTTAATATTAAATTTTCTTTTATTACTGCAAAGAACAAAAAAAAAATCAGAATAAAGTCTTTTAGTGCCTGTGTATCTATCTGGTGTGGGTTGTTTCACTGATACAGCTCAAATAATATTGAAGCAAATTGGCAGTACAAAGTTACGAAAATAAACACACTCCTTTAATAGAGACTTTCGTTGTCCCATTTCCTTGTTTTGAATTAAATTAAGTACCATAGAGATACGTGCTGCCTGGTTCTAGCCTACTTTCTTCTACTTATTTATTTGCACTTTGTTTCGTTTTGCAATCTTGTAGTAAATGAAGCACATCCTTATCGTTTATGGCCAAAATGCACGTGTTTACAAAAGTTCTGAGAGGCCAAGCTGTGCTATTATGCAGCAAGTTTTTGGTGAAAATCTTTTTATAGGTCATGTAATAGAGTCGTTAAATTAAAGAACATCAGACGAACATTAAAGTTTAACGGCCTTGTGGACAGTTTCATTAAAGAATTCAAGTTCGTAAATTTTTGTTTACTCACATTTGGCAGAAGAAAAATTTTGTCCTTAAGTTTACGATTGATTTCAATTTTCATTAATGATTCAAATTTATATCATACACTGTAATATCTTAAATTTGTAAAATCAGAAAAAGCTTCAAAAGCTTCAAATTCAAATTAAAAAATATTGAAAACCTTAAATTGTTATTTTTTCAAAATAAATTACAAAGAATTATTGGCTAAAAATGGGACTGTAACATAATTTTAGGGAATTTTTTATGACAAGCACAGTTTTAGCTCTTGAATGAGCGAGTGCGTTGTTACGATCAAACACCATTATTTTATTTATGAGATAAGATCGTTTTGCTTCACTTCAATACTCAAACATTGTGATAAGTCTGCGTAGTAGTCACGACTGGTGGTTGTACTGGCTTCTAAAAGTGAACAATAAAAACAGTTCCTTTTGAATCTCAAAAACCTGTCGGTAAAGACGACTACTTTTTGGCATAAAATCATTTCAAGCGACGAAGCACGTTTTAACTTACCTGCCCCTGTTAAAGGGGTTATTTTCTTGTTTTAAATAAAGAAAATAACCGCTATTTAATCAATTTAAATATAAAAACCTCAATTAATCAATGGCATCGATGGACCATATTTCTTTGAGACCGCTATGGGGACTGTGAATAAACTTTTTTGTGCCTAAATCGTATCAGAAGATGTTTTCCAACAAGACGTTGCCACACAACACACATCTTGCAATTTTGATGTGACAACGTATCTTTATCGCCAACTTTTTTCATAAACGCTTCGTAACATCCTCCACCAGACACAGCAAATTTTGACGTGACGAAGTTACGTTGTACTGCTCTAGTTTCCAAAAAAGTTGAAAAATGAATTTTTTAAAAATTCCTCTTTGACTATATTAAAAAAAAAAAAAAATTTAATACGGCATAGGGACGTAGTGGGAGCTACGTAAGCAACGCAACTGAAAATTTGTTACATGGAATTATTACTCACTAAGTATTAGTACTAGGGTTAAAAGTACGATACGTCAATAAAGGTCTACTGGAAGCCCTCACAACAAAATTAGACAAAACATTTCTGACATCATGGGGACGCTGAGAGAGCCGCTCAAAGATCGATAACGCAACATTCATGCAGCGGCGTTGCATTCAATTTTTACTCAATGAGTATATAACCTACGATAAAAGTTTAAAAAGGAAAATAAAGTTTTTATACATGGCTTTACGACAAAAATAAAAAAAAAATCCGGCGTCATCAGGTCGTGAATATAGCAGCTTATGTAACAGAAATGTAATATCGTTGCATGGAATTATTACTCACTCAGGAGGAGAGCTACAGTAAATTTTGTTTTACGACAGCAGGGATGTGTTATTACGCTTCA
Organism: Pherbina coryleti; assembly: GCA_943735915.1. Lineage (NCBI taxonomy): Eukaryota > Metazoa > Arthropoda > Insecta > Diptera > Sciomyzidae > Pherbina > Pherbina coryleti. The sequence continues at coordinate 82,473,027 of OX030952.1, read as the reverse complement.
CAACTAAATTACAAAAAAAAAAATTTTGTTGTCATGATTTCAGGGATGCAATCACATAATGCAGTAAAAATGCTACAGCCATGAAAAAACGTTGCATGGATTTTTAACTCTGTGACTACTGGTGCAACGGTAAATTTTAAGGAACGAAAACAAAGGTGAGGTCTTCGGGCATATGACAAAAATAAAAAAAAAATTTGACGGCGTGTCGAAAACCCTCAGGGAACCGCCTAATGTGACGCATATGCATCACTTTTGCTGGATTAATTGAAATTAGAGCACAACCAATGGGGAAGCAAAAAAAAAGCTAAACGAAAAGCACCAACTCCAAATCCAACAGCAACTCCAACACCAACACCAACCCCAACAATAACACCAACACCTACACCTACACCAAAACCAACACCAACACCAACACCAACACCAACACCAGCACCAACACCAACACCAACACCAACACCAACACCAACACCAACACCACCACCAACACCAACACCAACACCTACACCTACACCAACACCAACACCAACACCAACACCAGCACCAGCACCAACACCAACACCAACACCAACACCAACACCAACACCAACACCAACACCAACACCAACACCTACACCCACACCAACACCAACACCAACACCAACACCAACACCAACACCAACACCAACACCAACACCAACACCAACACCAACACCAACACCAACACCAACACCAACACCAAAACCAACACCAACACCAACACCAACACCAACACCAACACCAACACCAACACCAACACCAACACCAACACCAACACCAATACCAATACCAACACCAACACCAACATCAACAACAACATCAAAATCAACATCAACAGCAACATCAACATCAACATCAACATCAACATCAACATCAACATCAACATCAACATCAACATCAACATCAACATCAACATCAACATCAACATCAACATCAACATCAACATCAACATCAACATCAACATCAACATCAACACCAACACCAATACCAACACCAGCACCAACACCAACACCAACACCAACACCAACACCAACACCAACACCAGCACCAACACCAACACCAACACCAACACCAACACCAATACCAACACCAACACCAACACCAACACCAGCACCAACACCAACACCAACACCAACACCAACATCAACATCAACATCAACATCAAAATCAACATCAACAGCAACATCAACATCAACATCAACATCAACATCAACATCAACATCAACATCAACACCAACACCAATACAAACACCAACACCAACACCAACACCAACACCAACACCAATACCAACACCAACACCAACATCAACAACAACATCAAAATCAACATCAACAGCAACATCAACATCAACATCAACATCAACATCAACATCAACATCAACATCAACATCAACATCAACATCAACATCAACATCAACATCAACATCAACATCAACATCAACATCAACATCAACATCAACATCAACATCAACATCAACATCAACATCAACATCAACATCAACATCAACATCAACATCAACATCAACATCAACATCAACACCAACACCAACACCAACACCAGCACCAACACCAACACCAACACCAACACCAACACCAACACCAACAGCAACACCAACACCAACACCAACACCAACACCAACACCAACACCTACACCCACACCAACACCAACACCAACACCAACACCAACACCAGCACCAACACCAACACCAACACCAACACCAACACCAACACCAACACCAACACCAATACCAACACCAACACCAACATCAACAACAACATCAAAATCAACATCAACAGCAACATCAACATCAACATCAACATCAACATCAACATACACATCAACATCAACATCAACATCAACATCAACATCAACATCAACATCAACATCAACATCAACATCAACATCAACACCAACACCAACATCAACACCAACACCAACACCAACACCAACACCAATACCAACACCAACATCAACATCAACATCAACATCAAAATCAACATCAAAATCAACATCAACAGCAACATCAACATCAACATCAACATCAACATCAACATCAACATCAACATCAACATCAACATCAACATCAACATCAACACCAACACCAACACCAACACCAACACCAACACCAACACCAACACCAACACCAACACCAACACCAATACCAACACCAACACCAACATCAACAACAACATCAAAATCAACATCAACAGCAACATCAACATCAACATCAACATCAACATCAACATCAACATCAACATCAACATCAACATCAACATCAACATCAACATCAACATCAACATCAACATCAACATCAACATCAACATCAACATCAACATCAACATCAACAACAACATCAAAATCAACATCAACACCAACACTAACATCAACACCAACACCAACACCAACACCAACACCAATACCAACACCAACATCAACAGCAACATCAACATCAACATCAACATCAAAATCAACATCAACAGCAACATCAACATCAACATCAACATCAACATTAACATCAACATCAACATCAACATCAACATCAACATCAACACCAACACCAACACCAACACCAACACCAACACCAACACCAACACCAACACCAACACCAATACCAACACCAACACCAACATCAACAACAACATCAAAATCAACATCAACAGCAACATCAACATCAACATCAACATCAACATCAACATCAACATCAACATCAACATCAACATGAAAATCAACATCAACATCAACACCAACACCAACATCAACACCAACACCAACACCAACACCAACACCAATACCAACACCAACATCAACATCAACATCAACATCAACATCAAAATCAACATCAACATCAACATCAACATCAACTTCAACTTCAACATCAACATCAACACCAATACCAACATCAACATCAACATTAACATCAACATAACATCAACATCAACATCAACATCAACATCAACATCAACATCAACATCAACATCAACATCAACATCAACATCAACATCAACATCAACATCAACATCAACATCAACATCAACATCAACATCAACATCAACATCAACATCAACATCAACATCAACATCAACATCAACATCAACATCAACATTAACAACAACAGCAAGAAACTTCGTCACGTCAAAACCTACGGGTGTGTCCACGGCACAGCCAACTCTTTTTTTCAATTAAAATTAATTTTTCTGATCGGACGTCACCTCTGCAGACAATGGCAAACCTCAGAGAGTAAATAATGCCATGTGAACCTTCTTGGAAACATGCACATTAGCCGCTCGGAGTCGGCATACAACTAGAAGGTCTAGTTCTCGATCAATTGTGTTCAAACATTTTATAACAGGAACAACACAATTTGATCATAAGAAGTTCGTTCAAAGTCCTTTAAAGGGTTGTAATGGCCAGTTTATTTGTTTTTCGTAATATTTGGGCTCTGAACTTATCCTTTTCCGTATCATTATCTTAAATCTTTGTCTTTATTCATGTCCTTATTCTTATCTTGGTCCTTGTTCTTGTTCTCTTCCCAATCCTTAAATTAATACTTCTCTTCATAGCTGTCTTAATCCTTGCTCTAATCCTTATTTTTATCCTTCTTATTCATTCTTATTTTTATTCTTTATCTTGTCTTATCCTTGCCATTATCTTTACCCAAATACTTGTTCTTATCATTACTTTAATTTTTGACCTTGTCCTTGATCTTGTCCTACTCCTTATTCTAATATTTGTCTTAATTCTTGTTTTAATCCCTATTATAATCCTTAACTAATTCTTTGGCTCAATTCCTTCTTCAACTTTTTGTTTAAGTCCTTACCTACATTCTTTTCCTGTTCTAAGGCGTTATCCTTATCCCAATCCTTGTCCTAATTTTATTCAGTTAATATCCTAATTATTATCAACCTAGTCATTGTTTTTATCCTTGTAGCAATCCTACTTCAAACCCTTGTCTACATGCTTTTCCTGTCCTAAGACTCGTACTTATCCTTATCTAAATCCTTCTTCTAGTCCTTATCCTAACCTGGGTCTACATATTTGTTCTAATTCTTATTCCAATAATTGCTATCACCCTTGTCCTAATACTTGTCCAAATTATTATTCTAATTCTTGTCCTCTTCTTTACACTAATATTCGTTCCAATTCTTGTCACAGTCCTTACTAAAACCCATGAGCTCAACCTTATCATAAACCTTGTCCAAATCTTAACCCTAGTCCTTGTCCAAATCTTAATACTCATCCTAGTCGTTATTCTTGTCTTTGTTATAATACCTTTTTTAATCTTTGTTCCATTCCTTGCCTTAATCCTTGTCCTTAGTCTAATGTTAATCTTTATTCTTAACTTGATTTTGTTTTTGCTTTTGCTTTTGCTTCTGTTTTTGCGCTTACTTCTTATTTTTCTTTTTCTTTAGCTTTTGTTTTTGCTTTTCATTTTGCTTTTATATATGCTTTTATATTTGCTTTTGATTTTGATTTTGCTTTAAATTTGTTTTTGATTTTGCATTTTCTCTTGCTTTACCTTTGCTTTGATCTTGTTTTGCCTTTCCTTTGTCTATTTTTTTGTATTTGCTTTTGTTTACATTTCCATTTGCTCTTTTTATTTTTTTGTTTTTGGTTTTTGTTTTTGTTTTTGTTTTTGTTTTTGTTTTTGTTTTTGTTTTTGTTTTTGTTTTTGTTTTTGTTTTTGTTTTTGTTTTTGTTTTTGTTTTTGTTGTTGTTTTTGTTTTTGTTTATGTTTTTGTTTTTGTTTTTGTTTTTGTTTTTGTTTTTGTTTTTGTTTTTGTTTTTGTTTTTGTTTTTGTTTTTGTTTTTGTTTTGTTTTTGTTTTTGTTTTTGTTTTTGTTTTTGTTTTTGTTTTTGTTTTTGTTTTTGTTTTTGTTTTTGTTTTTGTTTTTGTTTTTGTTTTTGTTTTTGTTTTTGTTTTTGTTTTTTTTTTGTTTTTGTTTTGCATTTTTGATGCATTAAGTGGTCGCCCTCAGGTTGTTCTGAGATCAGACCCCCGTCAAAGGTTAAAGACCCCAAAAGAATGTAAAAATAATCCCACGAAGATTACGTCTCGTTGTCACATCAAAAATATTGAACTGCAGCAGAATTGATAATTCACTGAGATTTCCATTGTACAGTCGATTGTCTGGGTTGTATCATAAAAATCTATCAAGTTTTAATAAACGCGTCACCAACCTAACTTAGAGGTTCTTCAAGAAAAGTTTGTGTGAAAGAAATGTTGAACACATTTATGTTTAGCTAACATCGCGGTTATCTCGTCCCATCTACGAGCTTATATGTACAATAATGGAATGTTCCTTCTGATCAAAAAGGAAATACCCGGAATCCTCGATATTCATGTTATATCCTTCAAAGTAATCTCCTTTTTAAGCAATACACATATTCAACGCCATCTTGAAAACACTTTTCTTAGGCTGATTTTGGATAGCTTCTTCTGCGAATTGTTTTTTATCACCTCAATCGTCGAACACGCACTCTCCGAAGTGGTAAGTGGTGAGTCGTGGGAAAAGGAAAAAGCCACAAGGAGTAATGTCGGGTGAATATGGAGCTTGCGGGATGGTATAAGCATTGTTTTTGGTCAAATAATCGAGTACATTAGTATCGGCTTCAGCTGATGCTAAGTATGTTAGTAGAATGTCAATCTATCAATCTTATCTGTCAAACAAGGCAAAGCACATTCACAATAGATTATTTCGATGATATAGACGATTATAGATGATTTCGTTTATTGGTACGGAGAAATAAAAAGTTGACTACTAACAAAAAGCTTATACTTATTAGTGTCAGCTTTTTCTTAGTATCAGCTCTTGACTATTAGTAAGGCCCACTGTGTTAGAAACACAAAATTTCAGACCAACTCTTTGCTCAACTAAATTCGATTGTGCACAGTTGGTTTTTTCGAGGTCACCTTATGAAAACATCGCAAACAATTGAAGTTAGTTTCGATCGGTACCAACAGACGCCAACAGTCTTGCTTACATCAAGTTGTGATTCCTGGCGGTACCAATTGTACATTATGAATTAAGCCTTTCAAATTAACTTTTCTATGACCGCACGCACCCTCAAATACAAGGCAAAAATTAGACCAGTCTGATCTTTGGATCAGGCTGAAAACTCTTCAACTAACCCCGTGTGTAAATGCATGTTTAGTAGTTATTTCTTTTTTGTCCCTAAGCCTAAACTTTACTGTAGCAGGTTTTGACGTAACGAATTACGTTTTACCGCGTATGTTTCCAAAAGCGCTGAAAAGGCATTTTTTTCAAAATTCATCAGCGTTGTATTGAATTGCTACTCGCTGAGTATAAGTGCTATGATTAAAAAATGGTACGGCCGTAAAGATTTATTCTTTGACTTCATTATAAAAACAAAACAAAAATTCAAAAAGTCATCGGGACGCGATAGGAGCTGCTTAAGCAACGCAACTGAAAATTTGTTACATGTAATTATTACGCGATGTGTATGAGTGGTAGGATTAAAAATATGACACACCAGCAAAGGCCTACTGTAAGCCCTCACAACAAAATAAGACAATAAATTTTTGATGTCATGGGGACACAGAGAGAGCAGCTTAAAGATCGAGAATGCAACATTCATGCAACGGCGTTGCATTGAATATTTACTCGGTGAGTATATAAGCTACGATAAATATTTAAAAATAAAAATGAAGGATTTATATTTGGCCTTATGACAAAAATAAAAAAAAAATTCTGACGTTACCAGGTCGTGAATATAGCAGCTTATGTAACAGAAATGTAATATCGTTGCATGGAATTATTACTCACTCAGGAGACGTGCTACGGTAAATTTAGTTTCACGAAAGCATATACGTGTTATTATGCCTCACAACTAAAACACAAAAAAAATCTATCGTCATAATTTCAGAGTGGAAACCACATAATGCAGTAAAAATGCTACAACCATGAAAAAACGTTGCATATAATTTTAACTCTGTAACTCTGTGTTACTGGCGTAACGGTAAATTTTAAGGAACGAAAATGAAGGTGAGGTCTTCAAGTACATGATGCATCACTTTCGTTGGATTAATTGCATACAGCTAAGGCAAAGAAGAAGCACAACCGATGGAGAAGCAAATTAAGAAAAGCAAAAGCAGCAACCACCAACAAAAAAACAACAACAACGAAATCAACATCATCATCAACATTATCAGCATCAACATCAACATCAACATCAACATCAACATCAACATCAACATCAACATCAACATCAACATCATCAACATCAACATCAACATCAACATCAACATCAACATCAACATTTACATTAACATCAACATCAACATCAACATCAATATCAACATCGACATCAACATCAACATCAACATCAACATCAACATCAACATCGACATCAACATCAACATCACCATCAACATCAACATCAACATCAACATCAACATCAACATCAACATCAACATCAACATCAACATCAACATCAACATCAACATCAACATCAACATCAACACCAACATCAACATCAACATAAACATCAACATAAACATCAACATCAACATCAACATCAACATCCACATCAACATCAACATCAACATCAACATCAACATCAACATCAACATCAACATCAACATCAACATCAACATCAACATCAACATCAACATCAACATCAACATCAACATCAACATCAACATCAACATCAACATCAACATCAACATCAACATCAACATCAACATCAACATCAACATCAACATCAACATCAACATCAACATCAACATCAACATCAACATCAACATCAACATCAACATCAACATCAACATCAACATCAACATCAACATCAACATCAACATCCACATCAACATCAACATCAACATCAACATCAACATCAACATCAACATCAACATCAACATCAACATCAACATCAACATCAACATCAACATCAACATCAACATCAACATCAACATCAACATCAACAACAACAACAACAAAAATGTAGTTAGTTTTGATTTCAACAGTTTTTTTCGTAGCATTCAACACTGCTCACAAACAAAAAAATAACACAATAAAACCGGACTATGAAACCGGAAAAGGACTATGACATGAATTAGAATATGGATTAGGTCAAAAATTAGGACACACCTTTGCAACCTACGAAAGGGAGTCGGTATATTTGATTAAGTCAAGAAATTGATCATTAATTAAAACAAGATCTTGGACATGAAATAGGAGTATAAAGAAACACCATCACGTCAAAACCCATGGATGTGTCCACGACACATCTTACTCTCTTTTTCTAATTTTTCTATTTATTCTCAGGTAATTTTGTTTTGAGCTACGGGTTTGAGGATTTCTGGGTTGTCACTTGAAATAAGGGAATTGGGAAATTCGGGAAAATCTTAAGAGAGACCTTAAATTACTTTGAATTAAAAAGTTAAGTAAATAATTTCCAAAAAAAAATTTTAAGGATATGGAAGAAATATTAAACGAGTCTATAAAACAAATAAGCTCACACCAATTTTTCAAAATATTGTACATGGGTTCGCAAACCATACAAATATACCCACGCAATAGCAACTTGGCTAATTATTTTCATGAACAGACTTTCTGACCAATACAATTGGAATGCCACAAACAGCTGATTTTCAATTGTAATTCAATTAATTTATTTAATTAATTACACTGAGCTCAAACCATAGCAATTTAATCAATAGCCGACAAATATAGCATTTAAATAAATGAAATATAGAAAATGAAACAAACATTTTCAGTGAGTTTTTTGCAATGCTGGATGATTTTGTGCAGCTGGATGTGACTGAGAGGACTAATTTCAATAACAGGGGCGTATGAAAATAATTTAAACATTTGCTTACTTAAGGGCAAACGCTTAAAAGCCAGAGTTAAGCGGTATTATTTTAAGATTAATTTGGCTTAATTAAACACGCTGTAAGGACGCTGTGACTCAAACTGAGGATAAGTTTAAAAGCTACCATTTGGCATAAATCAAATTTTGACATTTATTTAATTAAGCTAATTCAGTTTGGTTTTCTGCTTAGGTAGCTGTTACAGGATAAAGCGTTAATTGTGCTTTTGTCCTTGAAGTGGAAAATTTGAGAAGTCTTTGGTTTATGGCAGTAATTTTCACCCCTTATTCGAATTAACTGAAAATTATACGTAACGTCAATTAAGCTCTTTATGTGCCGCGAGTAACGTTTACCGTTTAACGGTAAGGGCACATCAACAATAAACTTACACATATGCGCCTACACACGAGCCCACACATACGCCCTCAGAAGCGTTTTAATCTCTTTTTACTTGTACCCATATAAATTGTGGCTTCAATATTTAATGTAATAAAAAAGTTCAGCAACAACAAAAGCAACCACAACAACTCTTCCCGCTCATAAAAACCACAAATATTAATATTGCTGCTGTTGCTAACATATTCATCAAGAGTAGTAGCAGTAGGAGCAGCAGACAAGAAACATGCTATTATATTAGCTCAGCAACAAGGACTCACCTTAATTTACATGATTGCCATGTGCGCCGCGTACTTATTATATAGGGCAACAACAAAGTCAGTCCACCATCATCGTATAACCACCAAACATCAATAACAGCGTGGCTGCGTTTCCGGGTAAACTGCGTTAGATCCGCCAGCACTTCCTTTGGCAATTCGACACCACCAGGTCCTTTGTAGAGTGTTGCAGGATCATCGTGTTTGTTCTTGGACTTACGCAATGAGTTCGTCTGCAAACGACAACAACAAAGATTATAACAACCACATCAAAAGTTATTATTACACATAATTTTTTTTTTTAAATTGTCACAATTAATAAACGCCAGCTAAGTCATAATTAGTAGCTCAGATTTGGCTGTTCACATTAAGTTGTGCTGCCACATAAGTTTAAGAGTAACTTTAATGGCTGCTTATTAATTATAATTGCGTGCATAGCAATTTGCTGCCAAGAGGATTAAAGCAACTTGTTAAAATTTAATCTACATAACGTTTAAACCATTTAAGCGCTTTCAAGCTCTTAAAGCCTACTACTCACCAATAGCTGCGGCGATTTGGGATCAGCAGGATCTGGCAGGCCGGAAACATCCTTAACTACCGGATTTGTGACGAACGAAAGATCACTAGTACTCGAGGCTAAATAGAATGAAAAAAAAAAAAAAACAAAATTAATTTCGCCGTTAACGTGAATGATAGAAAATTTCAGAGGGAAAGTTAATTGAAAGAGAAATAAAAAAATTATGGCAAAGGCGGCTATCCTAGTTATGCATAGCATTCCAATGTAACGTAGCTATGTGCTGCATACGCGATTAATTATTATTGTGGAATGATTTGGCATAAGTTACTCAGGCGTGTGTTTGGCATGCAAATAATTCCAGACAAAGACAAGAATTTAGTTTTGTTGCAAAACCACTACATAATAAACTCAGCTATTTGATGCTACGATACGTACATATGAATAACAATAATAAACCGAGATACATGATGCTACGGTGTGTATGACTTACGAGAATAACGTGGAATTTATTGACGCGGTAATTAATTGTACGTTAATCATACGCCCTGGTGCATCTAAGCATTGCGTAAATGTTATCATGAGTTAATTTAATCTTAACTAATAGGTATTTACAGATATGTCGCTGACTTGTAAGCGAAAGCTCGAGATGTGTGCTCGAAAATTAAAATACAGGGTGCTTTTTAATTCGCGGTAGTTATTCTAATAGGGTTATCTGACGTCTGTGTTGACCCCATTTGCCCTTTTTTTATTTTATATTCAGTAAACATTGAAATTTCATCACGTAAATTCCATCCGAGGCGTTGTGCTTTCGAAGATTGGGCATTGTCGGAACAATAATCCTGATTTTTAAATATTTTTATTTCAATAATAAAAAAAAAATAAATAAATAAATAACTGGCCATTTCAGCCCTTGAACGGACTTTGACCTAACTTCTTATGATCATTGTGTTGTGCGTGTTATTATGTTTGTACACAATTGACCAAGAACCGGACCTACAGGCTTAACGCCGACTCCGAACGGCGATGAACGGAATGTTCTTGTTCTCAAGAAGCTTTACATGGCATTTTGATTACTCTCTGAAGTTTTCCATTGTCTGCAGAGAGGTGGCGGCCGTACAGAAAAATCATTTTAATTCAAATAATTTTCTGTCGCTGCTGGGGTTCGAACCTGGGTCTCCAGGTTCGTTGACATAGAGGCCACGCAGTTTAACCAACTACGTCACGGACGCCACATAAAAAAAAAAAAACCGTGAAATAATTATTCGTTCGCTCATTGTGGGGATCGATCCTAAGGCCACATGGCTTCAAATTTGACGGTTGAGCTGAATTAGCTTTTGAAAATACTTTTACACAATTTTAGATGTACTACAATAATTTTCCGATAAAATTTGCAATAAAATAAAAAGTCTACACAATCTTGTGGCGTCCGTGGCGTAGTTGGTTAAAGTGCGTGGCCGCTATGTCAAAGAACTTTGGAGACCCAGGTTCGAACCCCAGCAGCGACAGAAAATTATTTGAATTAAAATAATTTTTCTGTACGGCCGCCACCTCTCTGCAGACAATGGCAAACCTCAGAGAGTAATCAAAATGCCATGTAAAGCTTCTTGAGAATAAGAACATTCCGTTCATCGCCGTTCGGAGTCGGCGTTAAGCATGTAGGTCCATTTCTCGGTCAATTGTGTACAAACTTTATAACACGCACAACACAATTGATCATAAGAAGCTAGGTCAAAGTCCTTTCAAGGGCTGAAATGGCCAGTTATTTATTTTTTTTTTACACAATCTTGTGAATTTATGTTATATCAGCCTATTAAATTTTTCTAGACACAAACCGACCGTTTTTTTTTTCATATGCATAAGAGGGGTACTATTTATATTTCGGGAACTGGCAACACTCATGTCAATAGCTAAAATCTGGCATCACCAGATTTTTCACAACTTTCGACGTGGATTATCTCAACGAGAATGTGTCGATGAACTCAGTGCTTTGTATGACGATAAAGCACCAACAAAAAACACAGTATATTGCTGGTATAGTGAATTCAATCGTGGTCGTAGTTCGTTCGCCGACGGATTCCGTGGAGGTCGTCCAAAATCGGTTGTTGTGTCGCAAAACATCGATGCAGTACGTGAACTAATAATGCAAGATCGTCATGTGAAATATCGTGAGATAGAGGCATCCTTGCACATTAGTTCCATTTCAATACATTCGATTTTGCATGAACACTTATGTATCTGTACAAAAAATTTGCTCTCGTTGGATACCCCATAATTTATCAAAGCTCGAAAAAAGTCTCGCGTCGATTGGTGTAAGGAAATGATTAAGAAGTTCAATCGTGGTGCTTCAAAAGACGTGTATAAAGTCGTGACAGGTGACGAATCATGGATATATGCGTATGAGCCGGAAACAAAACAGCAATCGACCGTGTGGGTATTCCAAGACGAGGCAAATCCAACAAAAGTTGTTCGCACACGAAGCAGTGCGAAGCAAATGGTCCATGTTTTTTCCACCAAATGGGTCATGTGGCCAGCAACGTAGTACTGTCAATTCTGAATGGTACCCGGCCATTTGTTTGCCGTAAGTCTTGGAAGAAATTCGCAAAACCAACCGCCAAAGACGAATCATTCTCCATCATGACAATGCGAGCTTTCACATATCTTGTCAAACATGAGCATTTTTAAGCAGTCAAAAGGTCGAGTTGATGACTCAAACTCCCTACAGTCCTAATTTGGCACCCAATGACTTCTTCTTGTTCCAGAAAATCAAAGGTAAACTGCGTATTCAAAGATTTACGAGAGCCGCGGAAGCAGGTGAACGAATGCAAAAGTGTATTGATCCTCAAGGGGAATATTTTGAAAAGCAATAAAGCCATTTTCATTAAAAAATGTTTGTTATTATTTGCTATTCCCGAAATATAAATAGTACCCCTCGTATAATATTTAAATAAAACTAACGGACCCCGCGAACTTCCTTCAAATAAACTCCAGAATCATAGACCGAAAGAGTATTAACGGATATTGAAGTGCATCATATGACAAATGAGTCTCGCACACGCGCTGCAATTGCCCACCATCCCGACGCTTGAGAACAATATCGCGTGATTCCACATTCTCGCCAACAATCACTACTGTGAATTCATTAATAGTGGGAGCATTGAATTATCCTGCCTGGCTTCCAGCGGGTCTTTTGTCTGCACTGATAATAATTTTGTGGTCGTCGGAATGCATTGTATCCAAAGCGGTTTTGAACAATCTGACCAATTCATTATGCTCATTAAGGCGCCTCACAACAAAAGTTGTCCGGGTCCCCCCCCCCTCGAAATAAACATTGCTATATGGTTCCAATATTTAGAATGGTTATGATGGTTCCCCAAATATTTCGGCTCTAACGATAGCCGTCAGCTAGCTAGAATGGTTCGAAAAAATCTCTAAAAATAATTTTTTTGCCATGATATTTTTAGGACAAAAAAGTGCCACAAATAGTGTAAATCAAAGAACTACAGAGTTCTGCACCAACAAATTTGGGAAATTTGCTCTTACATAAATTATATTTACTTTTTTGCAGTGATTTTATATACATATATATATTTTTTTGTTTTTTTTTTTTTTGCTATTTTTATTAAAATATGTATAGTATATGTAACTCCTCCATTTTCTGCCTGATTTTTAATTCCGAGGTATTATTGGAAAGGTGCTGATTGCTGCTTTTCATTCTTCTCACTAACTCACCCTTATAGGCCTTTTTTATGCTGTCGGTGCAATCTTCATCTATACGATTTCACTATGTTTACTCTTAAATGTGAACAAATTCAGTCAATTTGGCTAATATCCGACCGCATAAAACAGGCCCATAAGAGTGGCCCATTTGAGCTCATAGTCGCAAATAAGTTAAAACATATACCAGTTGAACGCTGCAATTGTATTTTATTCTTTTGAGACGCTATTTTTTTTAAAAGTTCAGCATGAATAATCGTAAGAGGAAGTCAACATATTGTTTCAACCCATTTAAAGACTCAAATCCATGCAGTAAGTTATTTTTTAAATGCTTCTTCTATTTATGATTTTTATTAACATAACCTATAATGATCACATAAAGTAAATCTGGCAATAAAAGTAAAACTGATCTTCGGCCGTTCCCGGAGAGAGATATTTGGAAGTTCCCAGGCGCAGATAGCTCATCTGTTTTGTGCACAGCTTGTAGGAAACTGGTAGCACATATTGATCCACCTAAAGTAACTGATAACACCGATATTCTGAGTGAAGTCAGTATGAAAAGTTTAAATTTGTCAGAGGAAAGTTCTTGCAAATCAGAAACTATAAATTTTAATGAGCATTCTATGGAAACATTCTTCGGTATTACTCTTATCCAAAAACACAGGTAATATTCTTTTTAAATTTGAATACAATATTATAAAATAACTGTGCATCCATAAAATTCCAAATTTATAATATGCTACGGTAGGATGAAACGAGTTGGTTACATAACTCAAAAGTCCGATGAGATTCTTGCAGCTGTAATTAAAAAATTCCAGTCACAATTTGGTGTAATCCCACAATTTTCTTCTGAAAAATTAGCTAAGGATCATAAGTCGATGCTTCAAAATTTAAAACTAGTTTACGATGCTGAAAAAGACCGGTGAGATTGTTTGACTCAAACAATTAATATTTTCGTAAAGAATGTGAATAGAATAAAATGAATTCTTTCCGTTTCGTTTTGACAGATCTATCAAGGTAAAATTGTTGTCGATTTTGCCAGATAGTTGGAATACCAGTAAAATACAATCTGAATTTCAATGCTCAAAAAATACGACTTCTTCTTCAAAAAATTATATTAAGAATACGATTGATGCTTCACATGAAAATTCTACTCGCATAAAAGCAGGACATCGCCCCTTAAGTCCACAAATGCAGCAGCTTGTCATCGATTTTTACGTACACTAAGGGAAAAAAATATTTAATTTATCCAAAAAGCGAGTCATTTTTGCACCAATAACGCATTTGAATAAATCGACTACGTAAATATTTAAAATGTATTTGAATACTTTTTTAATTAAATTAAATATTTAAACAGAATTAATAAAAAATATATTAAAATTATGCACGAATTTTTTTAAAATATCTTTCAAATATTTACTATTTGAAAATAAACTATCGCATTTAAAGAAAATTTGAATAAAAATATTGAAATTAAAAAAAAACATATTTAAATTGAATATGTTATTAATGGTTTTATGTATTATTTTCTTCATATTGCGTTCATCAAATGCCATTGCCTGTATAATTTATTATCGCTTCACTTTTTTCGTTCTCTAATTTATACTATTTTTGACAGTTGGTGCCCTAATATTGCACCAACTGTCAAACATAGTATAAATTACAGAACGAAGAAGTAATGTACAAAATAGTTTAGGCAGAAGCAAATTATGCAGGTAAATGACAATCGGTCCAAGATATTCCTGAAAATACCGAGTTGTCACTCCACCCTACATAATTTAATTTCTTTGCCAAACATGCATAATATATTACTCCTGAAACAATAACTAAATGAGAACTATGAGAACTGTAAGAACTGCAAATGCAAGAAATAAACTCAGGAACAAAGTGCGATGCTGTTGCTGCTTGTCGGAGTATGTGTGTAAGTGTGCGATGCTGTTGCTGCTTGCTTGTATGGAATATGTGTGTACGTTTGTGGTATAAATAAAATTCAAATACGGGAAAAAAACGAGTTGTAGGGAAAATATTTGATTTATCCACGTAAATATTTAAATAAAATTGATACTCAGGCGTGGATAATATTAATATGCATTATTTCCCTTAGTGTAGATGATTTAAATTCGAGGCAATTAGCAGGAATGCGAGATGTAAAATCTGTAAAAATGAGTGATGGAACACGTGAACTGAGACAAAAGAGAGTGTTATTGTGCAATTTACGCGAGTTATTTAAAAGTTAGAAAATCTTTAAGTTAGAAAATCCTTCAGTGGATATAAAATTTTCTAAATTCGCATCTTTAAGGCCTGAGCATTGTGTTATCGCTGGGAGTTGTGGAACTCATACCGTTTGCGTATGCACTATGCATAAAAATGTCAAATTGATGTTGGAAGGTAAGTTTTTAATAAACTCTTTATAAACTTTGAAATTATTCTCATAATTCTCAAAATGTTGAAATTTTTAAGTATGCAAGTTCTCAGAATTAATCGAAAACAGTGACTGGATCGACAAATCAGACCCAATATACAGTAATTTATTAAAAAAATTATTGTGTAATCCTCCCACAGAATAGTGCTACACAAGATTATGCGACAAGTGTTCAGATACTCTTAAAATGACTCAGTGCTTGCAACAGCTTTTTGATGATCATGGTTCTGATTATATCAGATATAAAAAGTGGACATCAACTGATCATTGCACCATTATTGATGTCATTGATACAGCTGATAAATTTGTGAACGCATTGGTTTAACAACACAGAGTCGATATTTTGCTAATTTAAAAAATCAATTGAAAGAAGATGAGCTCATTGTTATTCTGGATTTTGCAGAGAATTATGCATTTGTGGTTCAAGAAGCTGTACATAACCAAGCATTCCATTATAACAATAACCAAGCTACAATATTACTAATGGTTATTTATTATCGTGAAAACAGCGAAACAAAGCATTGCAGCTTTGTTGAAATTTCAAATTGCCTCAAGCATGATTTTGTGACAGTTCACTTGTTTCAAAAAAAATTAATTATGTTTTTAAAGAGAAAATTTCGACACGTAAAGAAACTTCATTGTTTTTTTGATGGAGCCCCGCAACAATTCAAAAATAAGAAAGCATTCACAAATTTGTGCTATCATCAATATGACTTTGATATAGTTGCTGAATGGAATTTTTTTGCAACCTCCCATGGCAAGGGCCCTTGTGTTGGTTAAGCTGGTACAATAAAAAGACTAGCCAGAAAAGCTTCATTACAAATGGGTACAAAATAGCAAATACTGACACCACCTGACTAATATCAATGGGGTTCAACAAATTTAAAGAATATAACTTTTGAGTTTTTAGAAAATATTGACTATCTCAACTCAAAGAATAATATTGAGCAACAATCTCTTAATTCAAAGAACAATAAGGGTACCCAATTATTGCATTCGATTTCACCAATTTTAAATAATTTGGGAGCTGTAATTTATAAACCTGTGTCCAATTCGCCAACCTATTCTGTAGCACAAGTATTTTCATTGTAGCTGATTTGCGTTGTAGTTACTGCAAAATAATAAAAAACAAGAAACCCTTATTTGAATATCTATGCTATGTTGTTGTAATTTCTATTGCTTGTTTCATATTCGCTTCTTTCCACGTAAGAAAAACAGGAACATTTAAAACCGTGCTTTTTTATTCTTTTATTTATTCTGGCTGTGTTTACATAGATCCCATCTCCAAAATGTGCGAAATATATATAAAATTTTCTCAGCTTTTCAAAAAAAATATGAATAAAAATTTAAAAGTGGGGGCAAGGGCATTAAAATTCGATTTCAGTTTTGAAACTTAACTTTAAGAGCTTTCCTCAAACATTTTAAATGAGGCACTATATTTTTCGAAAAGTTCATGTTTTTTTATATAAAAGTACATTATTACTTTTTTTTTTAGTCCAACAACAATCCATGAAAAATAAAAGAAATCATGACTAAAGCAACTTATTAAAGAAATATTGTAATAGATCACAGCTGAAATAAAAGAGTTAAAAAAAAGTTTATTCTTATACATTTTCCACTATTCTCTTCAAATTAGAAAAGTTACAAAAAAATTCTAGATGGTGAGCTCCACAGTTGGCCGATAATTGATGGAATCGCTCTTATATATATATATTTTTTTTTTTATTTATTTTGTTGTGTTGCGCTTGCTGAGAACAAAGAGAATAGAGTAGAGAGCAACATGCAGTTTATTAAAGCACAAATATGAATTTTTCAAATTTATTGCATAAAAATTGGACCAGTACTTTTGGAGTTTAGCGGCAACAAAAAATGTTCACTTTGAAATTCGAAATTTTTATATTTTAATCCATCTTTTTTTTTAGACGTCAAACCATCTATTAAAGAGTTAGTTATTCAACCATTTGACAACCACAAGAGAAATGCTATCTTGTACTCTGCCTTGTATTCATTAGATTCATTAGAAATAATTAAATAACAATTATTTAAGAAAAGGTCAGATTGTTTAGATGCCGAAAGACAGCTATCACCTATGTTCATTTATGGCCTGTATATTAAAATTGCATGACTTCCTCCTATACGTGAAATGAAATAGTTCTATTGTACGTGGCTTAAAAAAATAAATAAATAACTGGCCATTTCAGCCCTTGAAAGGACTTTGACCTAGCTTCTTATGATCAATTGTGTTGTGCGTGTTATTAAGTTTGTACACAATTGACCGAGAACCGGACCTACATGCTTAACGCCGACTCCGAACGGCGATGAACAGAATGTTCTCGTTCTCAAGAAGCTTTACATGGCATTTTGATTACTCTCTGAGGTTTGCCATTGTCTGCAGAGAGGTGGCGGCCGTACAGAAAAATTATTTTAATTCAAATAACTTTCTGTCGCTGCTGGGGTTCGAACCTGGGTCTCCAAAGTTCGTTGACATAGCGGCCACGCACTTTAACCAACTACGCCACGGACGCCACATTGTACGTGGCTTTGTATTCATATTTCTGGCCTTGGCAACAGTAAGTGGCAACACTAACCACCTGAGGTTTCTATTGGAAACCCTACATTGTTGAAGATAGCTTTCTTCAGAGTATTTTGCCATTTGATCAAGATTTTTGTTACTTAAAATAATTTGAAAAATTCATCTAAATCAAAAAATAAAATAGCTCGTGTACATTTTCGTGCGATTATTTTTCATCATTTTCGATATGGATTATCAAAACAAGAATGCACTGATGAACATAATTCACGGCGATAAATCACCATCCTACAGAACAAATTGGTGAGCCTATTAAGGGTGGAAATATACCCAGAACTTTTTTTTAAAAATGTGGTGAAAATTTCATGTCGATATCTCAAAAAATAGCAAAGTTATAGCCTAGTGAGCGAACCGCCTTCTAGAGCTTGCAGTGCGGGCCCTTATTTTCAAACGCGTTTTTCTCGAAACCATGTTTTCAAAGTCGATGACCAAGATTTCTCGAAGCTCAGTGAACCGATCGTTTTAATTTTTTTGCAGGCTTATTTTATTCATAATAATCTCGTACTTGTCATAGGATTTTTTTTTTTAGTTTAATAATATATTTAATTTTTTTTTTGTTTTAGTTGAATTTAGGAGGAGCAATCTTGATCTCCGCATTTTCAGAGCGCTCTCCGAAAATGCTTTATCTACCTTAATATTCCTTTATTTTTAATAAAAAAAAATACACATACTCTTGAATGTGTATATTTTAAGGTATAAAAACTCTCATATAAAAATATCCCTTAGGTTTCCTTAAAAAAATGCACAAACATGACCTTTTTTTCGGCCTCTGGGTATATTTCCCCCCTTAAAATGAAATTGAAAACGGATTAAAGTTTTTGAATGTCCTTTAGCGCTTGGTTTATGCACTTGCACTAGGTATTATCTTCATGTTGCTGACCAAATTCTAAATGTGATGCCATTCATATTAAATGAGGCGAATATTTATGTAATATTGATTGCGTGAAGAAGTTCTAGTGTTAACGATACATAAGCGTTAAAACTCATCAAAAAGTCCCACTAGTCAATAGCTTACCATAGGACTTAATGATGAAGAATCAATGGTTGCTTATCGACAACTTTTATAGTTATGTGTTGCTTGGTTTTTGGGCTGCTCAGTTAATCGATAGAGTGCTTAAAAAATAATAAAAAATTATGCGAAAAAAACAAGAGATTGCTTCAATTGAAGATGATGAGAAGTGCACGCGAAGTAACGTTGCGCCTCAAAATCAAAAACGGGCAGTGCGTTGGTCAGTTAAGACTACACAGAAAAAAAAAGATTAGAACTTTTACCTAAAAATGTAGTGAATTCAGCTAAAGTAATCCGGTGATTTTCAGTCAACGAATTTGATTAGGTGCGCTACAAATTTCTAAATGTTAATTATATGCAATTATATTGGGTAGTTTAACTGCGAGAGTAGATAAAGAACCTAAATATTTAGGTGTACCTTCAACCATAAAATAGATAAGACACATAATTTATTAGAAGAATAAGCTAATTTTTTTTAAACTATGACCACTTCAGATTAGGCAAGCCTACTAAGTGTAGAGAAATCATCTAATTATTTAGATAGCATTCCCACTTAAGAGTGGAAATGCCGTGCAAAAAATATGCAAAAAATATGTTTTTTGTTTTGCAATTTCTATTTTGAAGTGAAACTTTCCTTATGTGACTTTACTTCATTTCGTCACATCATAGAGAAGAAAGATTTGTTTTATAGTAGATAGAATGAGAGAGATATATTACATTATATAAATGTCTGAAAAATTTCTTTGCCACCGCTGAGAATCGAACCTGTGACCTCAAGATTTCAACAACCAACGCCTTATCTATTGAGCTAAATTTCCAATGGAGGAATTCACTCTACATACCAATTAATCAAATTGCTGTAGATGCCCATAATTTCAGAGTTGTGGACCTCATATTTTTATATACATTTTGTTCACAAGTTATGAAACGGCGTAACAGCACAGCGGTAAAGCGTTTGACTATAACGCAAGCGGCCCGAGTTCAATTCTCGCGTTAGACTTTACTTTTTGTAAAATTTTCTCACTTTGTTTTTATTTATGTTTTTTATAGGAGAGCGCTGTGCTCCTATAAAATTCAAATACGGGAAAAAAACAAGTTGTAAGGAAAGCATTTGATTTATCCACGTAAATATTTAAATATATAAAATTTATACTGAGGCGTGGATAATGCTAATATGCGTTATTTCCTTAGTGTACGAACAAATCGACAACTTGCATTAGGTAAAATAACTAGAAGAATTAGATGATTTAATAAGCAAAATTTTAGTTGAATTAACTAATTTTAATTAGGTGAATTACCTAATGCATGATTGTTAAATTAACTGTGTAAGTAGAAAAGTTGTTGAAAAGATTAGGTGAAATAGAAACTTTCACATTAGCTAAACTAGTTTAGGTAATAAATCAATTCTTTCATATTCTGTGTATGACGGTAACGACGTTCATATTTTTCAAGTAATTAACTAACGGTAAGAATGGTGAAAATAATAGATTGCACGAATGTTTTGTAAAGAATCATGCTTGTGATATATATTAAGTGTGACCTTATCAATCAATTATTTAAAGAATAATGTAATAATTCTAGTTTGATTGTGCCTAAAATGAATTAAAAAAAAAGAATTAAAAAAGGAATTCTAAAAAGAAATTTTAAGAAAAATAATATTCTTTGGTTTATAACAATTCAATTCAACAATATGGTTCAAAAGATTTTATCATTTTTGTTGCAGACAATTATATTCGACGCAGTCGTAAATCACAAACCTTAAAAAACTCGTGCAGACCAAACAGTTATTTTTAATGCTACCGATCCACTTACTGGAAAAGCAACTAGAAAAAATTTTTTTTTTGCATTAAAAAAAAAATGGCAAAAATCGAAATATGACAGTATTTCAATAAAATTTAGTGTAAATATTTTCCAACTATGAGTAGTATTAACACAGAAATATGGTGCGATTGCAACTTGGCCATTATTAAATTTTTTACTAGAGCTGCAACTTTTTGAAGAGGTCGAATATGGGTATTTTTACAACAAAAAAAAAAAAAAAAACAACAAAAAAATCCCAAAATTGCAAAAATGTAAAATTTTAACATTTTTTCATTTCTTGACCATACTTCAGGAAACCTTAGAAATTAAATAAATAGTACTATGTGCCTTTCTCGATATAGAAGGTACCTTTGACAACACTTCTCATGAAGCCATAAGTAAAGCTCTTCCCCACAGAGTTACAACAAGAGGATGTCCAAAAGGGAGAGTTTTTTCTCTTCTTATGTGTAGCATTGTAGTAGATGAACTGCTGGAAGAATTGCCCAAAACTGGACTAACATTCCAGAGTTATATATGACATATTAATTATATGCAGGGGGAAACTCGAAGAAACTCCTGTGTGATTGAAATGTTCTTAAAAGTGATAAAAAAAAATGGATCAATAATGTAGAGCTGAACATAAATCCAGCAAAAACTATTATTGTACCATTTACAAAGAAATATAAACTTGATGGCCAATAAATCTAGATGGAATACGGATAGAATTCCAAAGCGAAGTTAAATTTTTAAGAATATTTCAAGACCAAAAACTACTTTGGAAAACACATTTGAACGAAATATCAAAGAAGCGGTTAGAACACCCATGATCTGCAGATTCATCGCAGGAAAAAGCTGGCGCTGCACTCCAAAAATATTGCGATGGATATATATAATGATCTGGCCGGAAAAAACGAAGCAACTTACAGTCATCGCTGCACTTAACAAGCTAAAGAGATAAGCCTAAGTGTGCATCCCCGGAGCCATGCGTACATGTCTCGCAGCAACCATGGAGGTTCTACTAGAACTAACACCTCTTCATATTTATATTCAAAATCAGACGAAGAGACTATTCTTAGGATGACTAATAAAGATAATAAATCGGAAGAAGTTTGATATTCTATCGAGGCAAAATCCTCAAATAACAAAAACGGGAGACGGAATGCATCCAAAATTCAGTTTCACTAAAAGATTTCAAACTGAGCTAAGTAGCAAACATGAATGGAAAGATTTATCAGAAACATATAAGAAAAACCAATACATGATTACATGGTACACCGACGGCTTTCTATCTGAAGAAGAGGCTGGAGCAGGAGTTTTCGGGCTAGGGATCAAATACTTCGTACCCATGGCAAAAACAGTAGCATATTCCAAGAGGAAATAAACACGATAGACAGGTGCGTCTTCACTTTAACCTGAAGAGTAAATACTGGCACCAAAACATATCTGTTCTTTCCGACAGTCAAGCGATCAGCCACTGAAATCTCACCAGGCAACCGCAAAATTGGCGATAAACTTAATACGCTTGGGCTACAAAACCGGGCCTGGATCTTATAGGTACCAGTTCACAAAGGTATAGAAGACTACGAAATTGCTGTCGAATTGGCAAAAAAAGTAACATCAACTCCCTTTATTAGTCCGGAAATAATCTGTGGAATAGGCAAAGGAATTTGCCTCTCTTTCAATAAATAAAGAGAAAGAAAAGCCAAAAGGAAAATACTAGAGAAACCTACCAGGACACTACTCTAAACTCTACAAAACACTCTAAACTACTCTTAGGGGCATACGACCTTAGGAGATTCAAAGAATGCATGAATCTAACAAAGAATGATCTAAGAATTATTCCAATCAGGACTGCTAACAGGTGATTGTAGGTTGAACTATCACCTTACAAAAGCTGAGAATTCTTATTGATGACACATGTAAGCCTTGCATGGAGGAAGAAGAATCGAAAAAACACATCCTAGAACAGTCTCTCACACTTGTTCAAATTCAACAGAAATATCTGGGCTAGCACATAATACCAGATACATCATTTAAATCAAGAGATATAGGACTTATACTAGCATTTATCTCAGAGATTGGACTAAAAGAGGTTCTTTAAGGTTCTTTCGCAGATTTGACATTTTAAGCCATTAAAATGTAATCATTGAGCAATTGTAGGAATCTGCAGATGTCTATAAACAACATATTTCATAAATTTAAATTGTAAATGCTCTTAAACACTACCGGAAATACAAAACCACAGAAAACGTTTTGGGAAGAAAAAAAGCCCGGAAAACCTCTGTTCATACGAATAGAATGATAGTTCGGTTGTCAAAAATGGATCCGAGAAAGAGCGCTGCTGCTATTCACCGCGAAATTTCTACTGTGATTGAAAGACCAATAACGAAAAGACCTATTGCACTTCGATTGGCAGAGACTGGGCTCCATGGTCGTTTGGTTCGCAAGAAACCATTGGTAACAGCAGTGCAACGCAAGCGCAGAGTTGAATTTGCTCGAATACACGTCTCATGGACTCCTAATCAATGGCGCTATATTCTTTTTAGCGACGAAACAAAAATAAATAGAGTTGAGCCAGATGGCAGAAAGTATGATCGGTGACCAAAAAATGCCGCCCTTGCACAGTGGTCGAAAACACTTATTTAGCGGCGTTTAATTAATAGCGCTTAGGGAATTTTTTTTTTTTTTGTTTGTGTAATATTTTTTTTAGTTGAAAACAGATTAATCTACAATGGTAAACAAAAAAAAAATCTTTTAAATATATATTTATATTTTATTTTTTTTGTGAAAGTTGAACCTTTTTTTCATATTTTAGACATTATTTCTTTTATTCAGAAAAACATGATGAAGTTAATATATTTAATGTTTCTTATTCTTTTGGGCTTAAAATATAGTAAACTTTTTATATTTTTTTTAAATTTTTTTTTTCTGTTGAAATAACTATTTTAGGCCTTATTCAGTCATCATATATTTCATAAAAAAATGCTGATATTGTGAAGCTGCAAATTGTTTGTATATTGATAACATTGGAATAAATCAAAATTAATGCAAAACATATATTTTCAATAAGCTTTTTATTTATAATTTTTTTTTTTAATTTTCAGATGAAATGCTCTACTCAGTATCTGATAAGCTATCATATGACATATTATTTTCTTCACCTGTATTACAAAGAAGACTAATAAGGAAGACTAGATAAGGATATTTATCTAAAATATCATCATTTTTTGAAGAGGGCAATGAACTTTTCGATAACATGGTAATGAAAGGAACTGATGAAACAAATAGTGTATGTGCCAAGTCTTCCATTGAGTTTTTCCGTGAATTTTTTCGAGTGTGATGTAGGCGATATTTTCTAAGGTCTTTATTTCTGGCCTCGAGAGCTTCTTCTGACATCATACCTATTGGAATGGAAGCATATTTAATAATATCTGCACCATGTATTAAAATTTTATGGACCGATGAGGGCATATAAAACCAGGGATACAAATCAACAAAAATAGTTGCTGTTTGGTATGCGTACTGCTGAAAGGCGTCCGTATTGATTTCATATCCAGAAGCCATTGTCCGTAAAATAACGCTGAAACGTTATATTAATAAACTGCTAACACCAGTTATTTGAGCAGGCAATTTTGATTGCTGGAAAAATCTTCTGGATGTGTTGCCATTATTAGTTGTGCCTGATCCAGGCATTGGGATATCAACCAGTATACCCATTTCTTTTCTCAGATTTGTTTGTATTTCAGTTTTCTTTTTATCAACACTCGGCATATAACAACTGCGAATCTGCCATTTTTTAATTGGAATTCTGTAAGCGATATGCAGAATACACTCAAAGAAGCGAATCCACGCATGTAAAGTTGATAATCCACATTCGTATAAGTTTTCTTTGCACGGCAAATTTTTCACCATTTGAAGGTTGTTCATATTTTTTGGTGATGCATCACAAATTCCACACTTTTGGGATGATGTTTCTGCCACAACACTAAATACCTTCCCATCTATCATGGTCATATGGAACTGATGATGAACTTCATAATTTTGAAGTTTCGTTGGCTGAATTTTGGCTATTTGAGATTCGACATTGTTCACTTCATCACGGATTAATTCTGCTGTTTCCTTTTGACAAAGTAATTTTAGTGGTCTGCAATAACGAGTTGATGAAGGTTTGGCATTTTTCCAGAGTATGGTTGAACCGAAAACTATTTGTAATGGTACCAAGCACACCGTAAACATATGTTGGTCAATCATACAAGCGTCAACATTATCAAAATTTTGTCGATAAGTTGAGTGGCCACTACTTCCATCACAACCCCATTTGTAGATGGCAGTTATCTTAATAGCGTTATTACTCTCAGAGTTTGTGAAATCTTGGGAATGCGCAGCAAATATTCTGGCCACTGTGTGATTAACCAAACATTGTAAAGGTACCTCAAAAGAATGATCAGTAACTTGTAGCCCATCAGGGTAACACATTTTTTTTCGCAGACAGTAAAACATCATAAGTGGGAAATATATTAGCATTTCTCTTTTTAGTTCCATTCTGCAAGTTCATGTTAACCCTTTTTGTATAACCGCCATCAATATATAATGCTAAAGCTTCCTCTGCTGTGTATTTTATGATTTCATTATTATTGGTTAATATGGCAGATTTTAATCTTTTTGCCAAATTTTCATCGGAGTTCAACATTGATACGACTACTGATGCAGTCCTCTTGCCAGCCTTGTGTAAACTAGTGCTGGCCGCAGACATGAGCTCATCGCACGGGATTTCATTGGCGATATCAGACACTTTTTTCTTTTTTGTTTTTTCCTGGCTGTCCGTGAAGCTTATTTTTGGTCGCCCAGTACTTGGGGTTGGGTCTACCAATAAAATTTCACTATCTAACCAGACCTTGTTATTTCTCTCAAAAATCATCCGAGCCCGGTGGCTTTGTCTCCATTTCATGCTTATTTTTGTGGTGAAATTTTTTACCCTGTTGGATATTTCAATGCATTGATCCTCATTATATTTGCTTTTATCTATGATGTCGAAAACATAGGATTCCACGGCAGAAAATTTTTTAGAAGCGTCATGTTCCGCATACCATACCAAAAATAGCGCTCGCTTGGATACTGACATAGTTACTAAAAAAATTAATTTATAAAAAAGTTGCAAAAACGTGCATCTCATTTTAAACATTTCACATAACAACACTCTACATTAATTAAAAAAAATAAAATTAGATCGATTGCATTCGAATCACAGAAGTTTACCTCTACAACAGGTGAATTTATTGGAAAACATTATAATTCTTACTAGCACTTTAAACAACAACAAATATAAAACAGGAAACACAAACACTGGACACAAACACATTTTTTTTCGGTAATACACACCTTTAACTTTAAATAAAAAAATTAAAAAGAATTTTAGAATCACTTTGAGAAATTTAATGAACAATTGCAGCTGCTTGTTAAAAAAGGCGGAAAGGTTTTTGGCTGCATCTGGTGCAACATATGCTGTGTTTGAAGCTTTACAGCTGTGCGAATATTGAGAGCAAAACAAAATGAAAAATGTCAGTGATCTATCTGATGTATTAGTAATCAAATACAAATCTGTTTTTCAGTTAAAATAGATTTTGAAATTTGATTTAATCGGAGCTAGATTGGCCATTTCTACCACTGTGCCTTGACCCAAAATACGTTTCACCAATACTAAAGCATGGCGGTGGCTCAATCATGATTTGGGTATGCTTTTCATGGAACGGAGTTGGACCGATACAGAAAATTGAAGGTACCATGGATGCAGTCAAGTACTTATGTTAAAATCCTGCAGAACATAATGTTGCCATGAGCCGAAGAAAATTTACCGGTCATGTGGAAGTTTCAACAAGATAATGGTCCAAAACACACTTCACGTATTGCTTTTTGAGGACAACTTTATTAATGTTATTGATTGGACATCATCTAGCGAGGACCTTAATCCAATCGAGCATCTGTGGAATAATCTGAAGAACCCGCTCAGTACGCAGAACAACGAATTTGGACCAATTATTCGAAAGAGGTAAAGTTGTTTGGGAGTTCATTCCTATTGAACGATGTTGGATCTTAATTGAATCGATGCAATGACGTTGCGTAGCTGTTATAAAGCAAAAAGACTTTTCTACAAAATATTGATTCCAAATATTAATTTTGAATACTATTCTGTAACTTTTTTAAACGTTCCTATGTATTTTTCCCATGCAAGTTTGACATTGTTTTTTTATTTTTGTAAGAAAAGAGGAGTAAACTTATTTTTTTTATAATATAATTTATAAAATAATTTTAAATAATTGAAATTTATGAATAAAACTTTTATTTATAAAAAATCAACATGATTTAATGAAATAAAGCAACTAACAGTGAAAGTAAGGCAGAGTTCTTAAGTATTTTTCAGTGGCTGTAACTGATGCTTTAAGCCACATCAGAACTTTTGTTAGCAACTGTAGCGTTTTTAATGCTATCTTGTCCAACAGCCAAATCAAAAGCAGATTCAAAAATTTTGTCTAATTGCATGATTTGATATGCATGGTAAGTTTCTAAGTCTCTTGTGATGTCCTCGAGTCCAATCACTGATTTTTTTCAATAATTTCTTGGACGTGGCTTTAAATGGGTTAATGCTTATTAAGTGCAAAAAAGTGCAAAAAAGCATGCTATGTGTTTGTAAACTGAACTCTGAAAATTCAAAATGTTTGCATTAGATTTAATTTTATAAACATTTAAAACAATATTTTTTTTTCCAATAGTCTGCTTTAAGGCGCGCAGTGAAGCGACCATGTACGTGCGCTCATTATAAAAAGCTTTACAACTTTGATCAGCTCAGCACCGTTTAGTCAGCACAATTCTCGGTGTCACATTCTAGCGAGAGGTAGCAACATTTCAGAGCAATAAACAACAATTTTGCTTAATCCACAAATTTTATCCTGGGATTAACTAATCGATCAAGGACAAGTCATAGTTGTGCCTTCATATTGTTCAAATGTCACGTTCAACACATAATATTACAAAGAAGAAAAAAAAATTAAATGCTAATCATACGCTACGCGGCACGCGTCAACTTGAGTAAATTTTATGATTTGGTCTACAAAGGAAACATGTCAATTTTGTTTACACAGCCACAACACGTACCAATAGAACGAAATTGTGTCACTCATACGCACTGATGTACTGCACAAAATATTTAATGTCACTCATACGCGCTGTTGCATCTAATAATAAATTGACAATGTCACTCATACGCCCTGTAATAAGCTCGATGTTAATAAATCTCATGCAAGCGTTATT
This sequence comes from Pherbina coryleti, assembly GCA_943735915.1. NCBI lineage: Eukaryota > Metazoa > Arthropoda > Insecta > Diptera > Sciomyzidae > Pherbina > Pherbina coryleti. The sequence continues at coordinate 82,444,170 of OX030952.1, read as the reverse complement.
TTTATCGAAACAAAAAAAAAAGAAACAATAAATAACGCATGTCAATTTCTTAATATTTGTAACATTCAATATCAAGCAAAATAATTTAGTTGAAAAAAATTTTATATAGCATCATATATAAATTGTAAAACCTTGAAAATTTTCCTAGGCACAAATCAAAGCTGAAAAGTATTACACTTGAAAAAAGGAAGTGCTATAGACTTGCTGTCTATAACATGCTTATGAATGTTTGTGTGTGTGTGTGTGTGCTTTTGAAATTTCAGCTGATGCCGGATATTTGTTTTGTTTCATTACAATTGCCAAAGCAGACTGAAAAGTCTAGCAAAAACAACTGTTTGATTAAAGTACATCAAAAATCATACCTAACACAAAACAAATTTCCTTTTCACTTTATGTCTTAATAACAAACAAAAGCTTAAGATTAAAGAAAATCAAAAAATTACGTTACTCAAATTCCAAAAAACAAAAAAAAAAAGGATTGCTATTTACGATCATAAAACATTTGAGTGAATTCGTTAAGGCATCAACTTGTTTATACAGTTGTGCATGTTTTTGACAACAATAGCAAGTTGTTCAAAACAACAACAAACATGAATTCTGCAAAAGCCATGTTTAAAGCATGTCAGCACATTGTAAAATTTGCTGAATTTTGTTCATATTGTTATCTATTAAATATTCTACAAGCTCAAGAGCAAAGAAAAGAACAAATAACTGTGCTTTTTGCAAAGTCAAACATGTGTTTCTGGGGCGACGATGATTCTTGATTTAATCAGATACATTTTAAGGCAAAATTTACTTACAATTTACTTACTTGACAAGTCAAAAGTTAGATAAGTTAACTGCTTGTTGACTCTTTACAAATAAATAAATACAAAGTTCCTATTTTTGACACACATCAGAAACAATTTTTGTCCTCTCTTCAAAAAATAAATTACTGTAGGCTTTGCTACTATATTTAGCATTTTCGCATTATTTCAAAATTGTTCGCTATACGATGAAGGACACAGCTTTTAATCAAGTTGTAAATTTTTAGCATCAGTGCGATTACCTCGAATGACTACCTACAATTCTTTGGTCTGACACATGGATGACATAGCTCATTACTAAGAGCTGCCATCTTTCAAACAATGACTGTCACAAAGGCTCAAAACTTGAGCCAGTTTCATGCAGTAGTCTCTGAATGATAGTCATTTGAGCTTAAAAACTTTTTCTTCTTTTTCTAACAATGGGAAAAAATTGAATTTTGAGTTTTAATAAAGCATTGCTTTTGATAAAAAAAAACACTGAGCACGCAAAGGAATGGCATATAATGATTCATATAATTATGAATCAGCTCGACCGAAACTACCCACACATGGTCGCACAAGCACTTCCGATAAAGAACGTTAATGTCGCCCAAAGGGGTAGCTACTGCAAAATTTATCAAAAGAATCCATGATATCGTATTAGACAATCCGAAAGTGATGCTTTAAAGTGGCTTGATAGTTTTCATTTTGCATGATAATTTTGGAATGAAAAAGTTGGTTGCAAGATGGATGCTCCGTGTGTTAAAAATAGACGAGTTCGTAATTCTGAGCAATATTTAGCAGTATTTAACCGTGATCCGAAAGTAATGATGTTTTTCGGAGATAACGGCTGTTATCTATATATGTAAAAATACATTGCATTGTGTATGAAATTGATGTTATCTATAATGCGTGAACCGATTTTGTTTCCCATGAAAGGTGACGTCAATACGAAAGTTTTTTTGTATAAATGGTCTTTGTATGTGTATTGGTTCATGAATTATAGGCATTTTAGTGAACTTATCAACAATACAGGTGTGAAAAAATACAAGTGCGCACATATGGTGTATATGGGGAAATATTTGCAAGGGTAATTGGAAATAAATGGAATATTGGAATTATTTGGCAAGTATCACGAAAAATATAGGCAAAGTAAAAATTTTCCATACCCCTTTTTTTCCATACCCCCTTTATCACCAACAATTCAATAAAAATGCTATATTTAAGACGGTTTTGGTGGTATTAGACTAAAATTTGGTAAACAAGCTCGTATGGTTACTGTCGGCAACTGTACTAAAACTGGGCGTGGTATAACTATATATACGCCTACTTTTTAGAAATCATTATTATTCCTGAGTTGTACATGTTTTGATAGTGAAACTTGATATGTAGATGCTATGGGCCCAAGAGGCCATTACTATATACATATTTGAGCGAACATTAGACAAGTGGGAATTTGGCAACACAGGCCAAATTTTTGATATTGAATAGCTTTGGAACTAAATGTCGTATCCCTTCAGGAAACAAAGCGCTTCGAAACCAATTTGAAAGAACTTTACAAAATCACAATAGAGCTTTGTTCTCGCTTGAAATTGCCATTTTTTTAACATTGCCATGTCATTGGGAAGAAGACCTTTGTTCTGGCTACAAAAAATGATTAAAAAAGCGCTTTGCTCTCGCTACGGAAAGTGATTTAAAAAAGCGCTCGCTACTGATGAGAGTTTCAATAGTTTTTGGTGTAGATACATAATTGCGCATTTTTTCAGCATATTTCGTAGCGAGAGCAAAGCACTTCTCAAAAGCACTATTCACAGGCAAAATGAAGCGCTTTTTACTTGCTTTTTAACAAAGTGCTTTGAAATTTCCGATAGGGATGTAACTATGCAATAGACTCCTAAACTACTAATCCGATTAGCATGAAAATTTGTGAATAGAAGTTTTTTGGTATGGTGCGTGTTTGTGAGCTATCAAGTTATATACACCTTGAACACCAGAGGGCGCTGTAGTACAAATTTTTTTACAAAACTGCCTAAAAATCACAAAACGCTTATGCGATTAGAATGAAAAGTGGTATACAGTGTTTTTCATGTGCGTTGAGTGTTTTGCTGCAATCTGTTTTGACCTATCTTGAACATCAGAGGGCGCTGTAGTACAAATTTTTAGCAAAACCACATAAAACTCCCAAACCACTCATACGATTACAATGAAAATTGGTATATAGTAGTTCTCAGGTACAATGAGTTTTTTGACAGTATCTTCTTTGAGCCACCTTGGACACCAGGTGGTGCTGTAGTAGAAATTTTTTACAAAATCGCATATTTTTAGTTGTTACATATGCAAATATTTACAAAATATAAAATTTTTCTTAAATTTAGATGCATAAATAAATATAAAATTTTTTTTTTATTATTCGTCATATAAAATAAAAGACAATATTATTTTCGTATTTCAATAATAATTATTTAAGGAAGTCTTGAGAGAATCCTTCGAATTAGCAAAATCTATATTGCAGTATAGCATACAATTATTAAATTCAAGCATAGATCTACACATTGGCGAGTTTAAAGCATAATTGGTTCTGCACGTTCCTAAATAAAACACGTCAAAGTGTCGTAAAGTTCTTTGTAGTACATTAAAATTTATTATTTCAAGCAAATCAGGGCAATCAACCGTACCAACTACAATATCATAAACAAACAAAAGTGATAAAATAGTTCTTCTATTTTGAAGAGTTTTTAGTTTTAGTTGACTACAACGATCAATATATGATGGAATCAGATCTCAAGAATTATTGGCTTTAAAAACAAACCGAGTAAAAGCTTTTTGCACTCGTTCGAGGCGCAGTGTGTGAGTCACATAGAAAGAATTCCATACAAAAGAGGCATATTCTATCTTCGATCTCACGATAGAGGTATAAAGACACTTCAAAGTTAGAGGGTTATTGAAATTTGAAGCATTCCGTCTAACTAACGCAAGTAGAGAATAGGCTTCAGGAATAATACTATTAAGATGGGAAATAAAAGTGAATCTAGAATCAAAAATAACTCCCAGATCTTTAATTTCACTAACATATTTAAATGGCATATTATCCAAATGATATGATGTTTTTAATGGAACCAATGACTTTGTATAAGTAGAAAACATACATTTTTCGTGATTAAGAAAGAGAGAATTGTTAGAGCTCCAAGCAAGAATGGCATTTAAGTCGGATTGCAATAGCGAAACATCAGACAAGGATCAAATTTATAGAAAAATTTGTAAATCGTCTGCATATAGAAGACACTGGGCATTTTTTACTTTCAACGTTATATCATTGATAAATAAAATAAAGAGAAGGGGACCTAAAATGCTTCCCTGAGGAACACCCGAAGAGGCAACAAACGGTCTTGAAATTTCATTTTCAATATATACATGGCAAGTTCTATCACTCAAATATGAACGAAGCCATTTAAGCAAGCTAGAGTGAAAGCCCAGTTTAGCTAATTTCTTTATTAAGAGGCTATGTGAAAGTTTGTCAAAAGCTTTTGTAAAATCTGTGTACATTGAGTCAACTTGATATCCCTGTTGAAAGGCAGAAATACAAAATTCGGAAAATAATGTGAGGTTTGTAACAGTTGATCGACCTGATACAAAACCGTGTTGGGAAGGAGAAATTATCCGCTTTACCGCAAAATAAATTTTTTCCTTTACAATTGATTCAAAAAGCTTGGATACAGAGATAAGTTTCGATATCGGTCTATAATTTTAAATATTGTTTCTGTTACCGGATTTAAAAATCAGTGAAATAAACGATACTTTCCAATCTGCAATGAATAACCCAGAAGAAAGAGATTTGTTGAAAATTAGTTGAAATGGTTTTGTTAGTGATCTACAACACATTTTTAACATGATACTAGCAAAACCATCAGCATCAGGTGTAGTTGTTATTTTAAGATTTGAAATACCCTTTTCAATGTCTTCTTCTGGTATATACAAAGCACCCATATCAAGCGATGAGATAACGTCCTCAGAAGTAACATCCGAAGAAGTAGTTGTTGGTTAAAAATTCGCTTTAAAGAAATCGGCAAAAGATTAGCGCTTTTAAGGAAATTTTTAGAGACTTTATCTTTAAAAAAACATGCTAACAGGAACGCTAGAGCATTTTTCTTTGAGTTAACAAAACTCCAAAAAGCTTTGGGATTCGATTTTATGTTTGTCTCAAAATTATGAATATACTGTTTGTATGAAAAGTTATCAAGAAAATTGAATTCTCTCATGTATTGTTTATATTTAGAAAAATAATCTTTATTTTTAGCCGCAGCCCATTTTTTATAAAATTTATTCCGAAGATTCTTTAACTTCAATAAACCTGGGGTATACCAAGGCAGTTTGTAACTTCTTGTGCGTTTTTTATGAACGTGCTCACAAAGAATTTTTAAAACAATTGATTTGAATAAGATAAAAGAGTTCTCAACATCACAATTAGCAAGCTCATTATACCAATTTGTGCTTAACAATATGTCATTCAAAAGATCTAAATTGTATTTATTAAAATTAAACTCAGTTTTACTTTTTGAATTAGAACAAAAAAATTATAAAATTCCAAATCTATACATAATGGAATGTGATGTATATTAGAAGGAGATATAGGAAAAATTGACTCACACAGTGTGAAATTAATATCTTTACTTACAAGAACAAGATATAAAATTTTATAAAGTTTGTTTCTGCAACTATTAATTTGTAATAGGTCAAATTCCAGAAAACTGTCTAGAACAAATAATTCTATGTCGCTGTTAACATTCGATGGCACTAATCCTTCACCTGACGAAGATTGAGACCAGCTTATTTTACCCAAGTTAAAATCTCCAAGAATGCACAGTTGGTAGTTACTTTTTAAATAACGTACTAGATAATCAATATTTTCCACATGTGCTTTATATAATTTGAACGCACTGGGTTGACATCAAAAACATGAACATATCTTGAAAACTATGAACAATTTTACTACAACGATATATTTAATGCAACTCGTGCTCAAAAACGAGAAAAACACAATTAGAAATTTAATTTTGTGACTTTCGATTCCAATATCTCCGCTGCTTTCTTATACATTTTGTTAAAGTTTTTTTTGTCTTAAAGCTTAATCAAAGTACTATAAAAACCGTATTGCGAAAGTACCGTTAGTTGAGCATATATATTTAAAATATTTTTTTTAAAAAAGCTCTGAAATTTTAGAGTTTTCCTCAAAAAAAGGCTCAAAATTTGTTTTTGTTGTAAAAATAATTTAAACTCAAATTCGCAAATTTTCAACTCTATTTAAAAACTATAACATTTATAAGCTAAATTTATTTCAATTTTACGTAAAAATTAAAAACCATTTTTGTGATTAAAAAACAAGGCTACCCCTTGATTTTTTCGAACAAAATTTTTTTTTCCAATATTGTGGTTGTATATTTTTGAAAAAATAAACAGACTAAAAAATTAATTTATCTTAATATCTCTTATCAATCAAAAGTTGTAGCCAATAATCTTTATCCAAAATATATATACAAAAAGCAAAACGCTGTCTGTGTGATGGCTGGAAACTTCAAAATTACTGAGCCGATGGAGCTGAAATTTTGCAGTACATTTTTTTCAAGTACGATATGGTTTGAATTTCTGTCACACCCCCTTTTACCGCCCATAAATCAACAAAAATTATATATTTCTTACGGTTTTCGTCGATTTGGCTACATTTTGATAATTTAGTTTGTATGCTCACTGTCGGCAACTGTACTAAAACTGGGTAAAGTCCATCTACTAGGAAGCTGGGATTGGCATTATATAAGTGGGTGTGGCTCCGCCCATACAATTGAAATTTGTATTATCGAATAGCTTTGAAAGTAAAAGTAGCAGTACTGTCATACAAACTCAAAATGGAGTTACTATTTGGTGATCTCCTGCTACTGGGAAACTGTAACGGGCAGTGGAAATGACAGTGGTGTCAAACGATGAGTCTAAGAAAAGTTTTGAATAGATCTATTATGTTCCCATATAGTTTCTGGGTACAGAAACGCGCGCCGGGAAAAGGCACAATATTGGAAGAAAAATTTTGTTCGAAAAAATCAAGGGGCAGGCCTTGCTTTTTGAATCAGAAAAATGGTTTTTAGTTTTTGCGTAAAATTGAAATAACTTTTGCTTATAAATGTTATAGTTTTTGAATAGAATTGAAAATTTGCGAATTTGAATTTAAATTATTTTTACAACAAAACAAATGTTGAGCCTTTTTTTAAGGAAAACTCCAACATTTCAGACCTTTTTTGAAAAAAATATTTAAAATATATATATACTCCACAATCGGTATTTTTGCAATAAGTTTTTTATAGTAATTTGATGAAGCTTTAAGATAAAAAAAAATTTAACAAAGTGTATAAAAAAGCAGCGGAGATATTTGAATCGAAAGTCACAAAATTAAATTTCTGATTGTGTTTTTCTCGTTTTTAGGCACGATGTTGCATTAAATATATCGTTGTAGTAAAATTTTTCATAGTTCTCAAGATATGTTCATTTTTTTGATTTCTAAATAACGGAAATTTTTTTAGTTTTACTAAATTTAAGAAATATTTTATATTTTGTAAATATTTGCATATCATGAATTCCATGTCACGCACTGTTACAAAAAAATAAAAATAACTGGCCATTTCAGCCCTTGAAAGGACTTTGACCTAGCTTCCTATGATCAATTGTGTTGTGCGTGTTATTAAGTTTGTACACAATTGACCGAGAACCGGACCTACATGCTTAACGCCGACTCCGAACGGCGATGAACGGAAAGTTCTCGTTCTCAAGAAGCCTTACATGGCATTTTGATTACTCTCTGAGGTTTGCCATTGTCTGCAGAGAGGTGGCGGCCGTACAGAAAAATTATTTTAATTCAAATAATTTTCTGTCGCTGCTGGGGTTCGAACCTGGGTTTCCAAAGTTCTTTGACATAGCGGCCACGCACTTTAACCAACTACGCCACGGACGCACTGTTACAGCTTGCGAATAATTGCAACTGATTTACTTATGAAGAAATTTTTGCGAAAACTGGTTTGCAATTTTTATTAATTAATTTTACGGTCTTTTTAAAATGTGTAAAGGTTTTATGAATCCACTAATGAATTTCGGTGATATTAAGCAAAATGTAGCGTACGCACGTGCTACAAAATTTTCCCTTTAAAAATTTGATGTCAGCTTCCATCTGAAATTTCTGCGAATTGACTTCAGATAGAATTTTCATATTTTTTTACAGCAATAAGAGGTTATCCTAGATTATATTAGTAGTTAAGTTTTTTGAGAAAAAAAATTATAAAACTATTTTTTCAACTTTAAACACCGTCACGCACATGTTACATTCGTCACGCACAATTACACCGTACGTTCATATTACTGTTACCTTCGACCATTTGTACTTAAAACTGAAATACAAAACAAAAGGATTAAAAATTTTTTATTTTCTTTTTTTTTTAATCTCTTTTATGTCATGACTAGATACATTTAAGAAAAAAATTTTAAAATCAATTATTTGAATCGATAAAAACTATTCTATTCTATTCGATCCAAAAGTCGATGCTCTCAATCACTGGAATTGAAGGAGCTGGAACTTTGGGGACTCTTCAAATTCTTCAACAGATTCCATGTGGACCTATTCAGGTGTTTTCTCATTTCTTATGCAAAAAAATACGCCTGGCCTTTGAGAGAGTACCCGTAAAGGCTGCACCCGTACATCACCAAGTTCAGTGTTTTTGTGAATATGATTCCTTAAAATAGATTTATTAGAATAATAATTTATATTCCGATTTATTTTTACCCTTAAATGCCCAACAACACCGATATCATTAAAGTTATGTAGTGCTTAATGATCCCCTGAACACGACCCCGTTTTTATTTTATTTGGAAAAGTTTTGTTTAAAGAAAACATGGTTGTATCCAAAAAGAAACAGTGGGCATTCTGACGTATACCATCAATCAGCTTGGTTTTAGGAGTTCAAGGCAAAAACGTGGAAAACGATTCTTTTTATGATAAATTATGATGTGATAAATTATGATAATTTAAATGATACTCTAAAATTGTTAATAGTTTAAAAGGTACTTCATGTTAAAAACCGAACTTTCCGTAAAAATGAAAACACTTTTTAATTTGACGGTCAATATTTCCCAAACCAACAAAGTTATGCCAATAATTAAATTTTTGTTTTATATTTGAAATTTTCTGAGTGAAACTACATATCCAGCATTTTAATTTTTGCAATATTTTAAAATAATTAGCTTATTTTCTCGTTTGTAGCCAAAAAGATACACTGTGCATTTAAGGGTTAAATTAAATAAAACCCACTTATGAGAATTCATATTGACACTTGTCAATAGTTAACCGTCAATTTAGACGTTTGACCGTCTAATGCAGATGTAAGGATGGACATTTTTTTAAATGAAGGGTGTATTAATTTCAATTTTTTCGAGTTGTTTTATTTTTGGTCACTTTGCTATTTATGTGACCCCCCATATCATTACTTATCAAAATACATTTTAAAGCCCCTCCTCCCCTCTAAATTGATAACGTAATTTATGAACAACCCCGTAGTGTGTAAAAACTACATTGTTTTATAGAAAAAAGTGTAACATGTGCGAAACATGTAACATGTAAAAACGGCGATTCGGCCCCTGGTTTGCCATCTCAATATCCACACATAACAGCATTTTCCGCAAAAATTTTCTTATATTAGAGTCTGCATTGAAACATATATCAATTTTGTCACGCACATGCTACATATTTTCTTAATTTATTTAACTGCTCTTACCACGGTATGTCGTTGATAATTATTTATTCATATATATGTATGATTATTAGAAAAATATTAAAAAAATTGAAGCTAATATTTTTTTTTTTAATTGTTGTAATAAACAGCGCACGCCCTCACGGCAAATATCAAAATAAAACTGCAAAATTTTCGCTCAACTTATTCACCACGCAAAAGTAAAAAAACTCAGAAAAACTACCGTTATCTTGAAAAATTCAACTTAATACGTGTTGTCCGAATTCGATAGAATATATTCTATATAGTTTCTCTTCTCTCTTTACAATTTGATTTTTGACCTATGAGGTTGACTTTTTCGTGGAATTCGTGATATGTAACCTAAGAAAACAACTAAAAATATGCGATTTTGTAAAAAATTTGTACTACAGCACCACCTGGTGTCCAAGGTGGTTCAAAGAAGATACTGTCAAAAAACTCATTGTACCTGAGAATTACTATATGCCAATTTTCATTGTAATGGTATGAGTGGTTTGGGAGTTTTATGTGGTTTTGCAAAAAATTTGTACTACAGCGCCCTTTGGTGTTCTAGATAGGTCAAAATAGATAGCAGCAAAATACTTATCGTACATGAAAACCACTGTATACCACTTTTCATTTTAATCGCATAAGCGGTTTGTGAGTATTAGGCAGTTTTGTAAAAAAATTTGTACTACAGCGCCCTCTGGTATTCAAGGTGTATAAAAATTGATAGCCCACAAACACTTACCGTATCAAAAAACTTCTATACACAAATTTTCATGCTAATCGGATGAGTAGTTTAGGAGTCTATTGCGGTCTTACAAACATAAGCTCCTTTTTTATATATATAGATAGATGGCCTATTGGGCCCATAGCATCTACATATCAAGTTTCACTATCAAAACATGTACAACTCAGGAATAATAATGATTTCTAAAAAGTGGGCGTATATATAGTTATACCACCCCCAGTTTTAGTACAGTTGCCGGCAGTAACCATACGAACTTGTTTACCAAATTTTAGTCTAATACGACCAAACCCGTCTTAACCCTTTCAGACCCGACGCTTATCAACTGAACATTTTTTTAAGATTTTTGTAATGTATGGTCGTTATATGGAATGAAAATATTCTCAATGTTTAGGTTTCGCAATTTACATATCCTTCAAGGATTTTCAGGACACGCACAATTGATGCAACTTTATCTAAAACCCATTTTTTTTAGCAACAAATGATTCAAATTTATTTGAAACATCAAAATTTATTATTTTTTTAGTTCAAATGCGTTAACTTCACTAGTTTTACACTAAAGTTTTACACTTTCAATTTTTTGTAAAAAGACACAAATTACCTCTGCGGCTCATTTTGACAAAACTAAAAAGTTTATCAAGAATTCCACGCGTGTTCAAGTAACGGTAAAGCGAATCGCGGAACAGTGTGAGAAACAAAAGAAAACAATAACAAGCACCATCGATTCATTTCGTTCTTTATAACATTCGTTAAATAAAAGTGGAAATATTAAAGATAGAAACCACCCGCACAAACGATGCATAACGGTCTGAAAGGGTTAAGGTGTAATATACGTGTAAATTTTTCGAAAAAAAAATTTTTTTTTTGTTTAATGTTTTCTTTATAGTTTTAAGAATACACATACACGTTTTTAAATCGATATTTAAAGCAAAAAACAGAAGTTATAACGGTTTTCGTTAACCTATGTCTAAGCTCCATACTAAGAAATAAAAAAACTTTAAACGCGATTTCCTCGAAACTAGTTTTTTTAAAACGGTTCGATAGATAACTCGAAATCTATTGGTTCAATTTCAATGATTTTTTTTGCATTTTATTCGTTATTTTTTCCTTTAAGCATCCCCCTTAAATTCAAATATCTATTTTTTTTTAACTTTTTACATAATTAAAAAAAAAACCCCGAGGGTCTTGCGTAGGGGGGGATGCTTAATATAAGGTCTATGCTTTAAAATGTCATTTGATTTTTTTGTTTCCGATACATGGGAAAGGCTATATCCATCGAACCGTTTTGGATGTCTTTTTTTCAATGCCATTTTCAGCGCCCTCTTTATAAAAGCCAGAACTCTATTTAAAAAAAAAAAATATTTTTTATGTGCTATTGTACTGGATAAATTTTAAAGAAATAATAATAATTTCTTATATCTAAAAACAGCTCCATTTTTTGGTTGTTACACGTATATTATACCTTAAATATAGCATTTTTATTGATTTGTAGGCGGTAAAGGGGGTATGGAAAATTTTTACTTTGCCTATATTTTTCGCGAGACTTGCCAAATTATTCCAATATTCCATTTATTTCCAGTTACCCTTGCAAATATTTCCCCATAGACACCATATGTGCGCACGTGTATTTTTTCACACCTGTATTGTTGATAAATTCACTAAAATGTCTATAATTCATGAACCAATACACATACAAAGACCATTTATACAAAAAAATCTTTGTATTGACGTCACCTTTCATGGGAAATAAAATCGGTTCACGGATTACGGAGAACTTCAATTTCATACACAATGCAACTCATTTTTATATGTATGGATTAGTTAAAGGGGACTTACCAGGGATAAAAAACTTTCTCGGAATAGGAGACAAACCATCAAAGTCACATTTAGAACCCAATTTTGTATACTTTGATTGCATCGATAACATCCTTTTCAAAGATAAATTTTGCTAAATATTTCAGCCGCTTTATATCTCCAGTGATATAAAAATTGCTTAGTAAATAAAAACTCCTTTTCGTAAATTCTCCCTGGCAACGTCTTCAGAAGTATTTATACTAAAAATGACAGACAAGATATTGCCTTAACAATGCAGACAGTCCCATGCATGGCTGCTCACTCTCTCTACTGGTATAAATTAAGTCCGTTTCACACTTTAGAACTGCTCATACACTCAACAACAGCCACATTGCCACAAAGTTGATTAGATGAACCATATGTCCAAAGAAGAGTTAGTTGCATTAGTTTTAGTCCTATTCAGGTGTCAGAACTTTGCCAACAATAAAATTTAAGCAATTTCTAAGACAGGTGCTGCTGGGTCAATGTCCAAATCTAAGCTAAAGAATAAGTGAAACGAAATAGACATTGATATGAAAAAAGTATCGAAAATACTCCAGCAACGCTCATGACAAAGTTGGACAGCAGCAGTAAACAAGTTTTTTGCACCTCCTTTTGGAGGTGGAAACTGTTTTTTGATTAATGTTGTTTTACATGAAGTTAACCCCGGTGAAAGGTGAAAGTTTCCTTTATTGTCTGATATTTATCTGCGCTTATTTGGTAAGAGTTCAAGATTCGTACGGTTCACAACGGTTCACTAACTGGCCCAAGTTCCATGGAAATAAAGTTAAATTTTAATTTCTATTTAATTTTTATTTTTTTTATGCTGTTATTTTAAGTTTCCGGTGGTGTAAAGTTTCATCCGTTTTTTAAAAAGCACCAAGTGTTTCTTGTATGCGCAAAAGTCAATGAGCTTGGAGCTTTAACGCAACTCTTAAGAGAAATAGCTTAGTTGGAATTTTTAAAGCAAGCTAGAGTGCTATCTGCTATTTCAAGCGACATGGGACCCTCTCACTCATAATCAACTAGCAAACATTATCGCTGGAGCATGAGGCTGATTTCAACTTGTTTATTATTTAAACGTGGATGCCGAGAGTCATTCGTTCCTTATTGGTTTTATGATTACTTTTTTTAAAGTTTGTTAATGCTGTCAAAGAGTCCCGTAGCTTCAACGCGTTCTTTGAGAAGCTTTTTTTATTTTTTGTCTACAACATGCAAACATGTTGTTGTCAAAGTATTTTTATTGCAAAGCTTGAAGCGTTGTGGCAGCGAGTTCACTCAGGCAAGCTTTAAGTGTGCCTACTTTGATTTCGTTTGTAGAAAAAAGCAACATTTCTTTTTTTTTTATTTTTTTTTATTTCCTTTCCCTTTGTGTGCCGTTTATAAATGGCGAACGTGTGATGTTAAAATCAAAATATCTTTATGAAGAAATCAAAGTTTGCTGCTGCCTTTGGCAACTTTTTGAAATGAAGAGTAGGTGGAAATATCATGATTCGTTGGTTTTATTACAGCAACAAGTGGAATAAACAGTTAAGCCAGCAACGTATGGATTCACTTAATGTTATGTTATCTCATTGTCAAACCACTGTTGAAGAAATTTTTGGCCACGTTGAGGTGTTTGTGGACATTGAAGTCAGGAAAGACAGAACTGACAGCAGTCAGGAAGTAAAGAAGATAAACATGATCATAATTTTATTGATTTTGGCATGAATTGAATAGATTTTGAAGATTATATGAAATAGAAGCTATTTCTTTACATTTAACTGGGTACTCAAGACAATACAAATTCGTACAAATATGCTGATGATACTCAGCCTAGATGTTGGCTTCTTTCCCTGAGTTAATTCAAATAAACAATAAAAATGTATTTATTACCTTATTTACTACCTTTTTCCCGGTGCGCTTTGCTGCACCTTATCTAGATAAGTACCGGAAAATATTGCAATGCCCAATGAAACATAGGAGTCGTTCATAAATTACGTGACCGATTTTCAGTTTTTTTTACCCCCCTACGGTACTCTTCGTAGTGCATTTCAAAAGCACTTCCCTCCACCCCCATAAAGTAACGTAGTATTTATATTAATAAAAATCATTTTCTGTTTGTTTGACTACTATAGAAATCTTAACCGCTGAACGGATTTAACTCAAATTTGGCTCACATATTACTTGAATCCTAACTTAGGTAATGGCATACTAAGTTTTGACCACGCCTCTTTCGCCCCTTTACAAGTAACGCAAATCTAACTACTAGCGTATCTTTTTCAATCGAAAATGCTCAATTTATTAATTTTAAGAAAATACTGTTATTTTGACACCAAAAACATTCACATATCCTTAAAATTGCACAAACTTCTGGCACAACGTCTTTTTCTAATGACCATCGTTTCCTTAGAATAACAAAAAAAATTTCAGAAATTCGTATATGGGCAAATCCCGAAAATAGTCTACCAAGTGTGAGAAACTAAAGATGCTCCTTTTTCAAGAGCATTATTGTTTATAAAAAGCTTAATATATCTACATTGAAGTTTCCAATTATTTTTTTTTCTTGAGTTCTTATGTAATAAAAAAATAAGCAATTCACAGTCAATATTCGAGTTAAGTTTTTTTTTATTTTTTCCAGGTTGTTTACTGATCTAAGAAAGCTATTGATATAAAAGCTTTACGCATAAAAGTTTTTTATTTCCCTTTGCACTTCTTTCTTCGCAAATTGGTGCCATAATAGGTTTGACAAAATTTGTGCATAACGGTGTATTTTGCAAAATAAATATGATTAACTCTGTTCTGACGTCCGACACATAAAAAGGGGTTTTATTTAGAATAAATTGTTAAATCAATTTAAAAACAAAAATTGAAACCTGTTACAAAGCAAGTTTTTGCACATTTTCCAGAATATAAATGCTGATTTAAAACATTAATAATTTTCAGCTCATATCAACCGGACAAACTTAGTGACGTCCGAACGGTAGGCGACATCTTCAAATAGAATTAACGTGGAAATAACTTTTGTATATTACTTTTGTAGATGGTAAGCCAAATATTAAAAAAATAATGTGGAAATATGCAAAAATTAGCAAAATAATTAAAAAAACTTGATGACGAATTTTGTAGAAAAAACGCGGAGAGAAAGCGTATTTATCGCAAAAAGTTAAAGCAATAAATAAAAACTACCACCAGTTAGCTAAAAAAAATATGTGTTGGGCCGCCACGCACGGTACAAGTGAAACTTGAACCCAAAAAAGTAGAGATTTTTTTAGTGATTAATTGATTTACTCTTAAATATTGTCTTACTAAAAAAGTCCCATTTCATATAATTGCAAGATAAAATTAAATCTGTTTTAATATGTACAATTTCGAAAAGTTAAATGCTACTATACCATACCACCAAACCATACTAACATCCTATACCGTCATACTGAATCATAAAACTATACCATACCATTATGCCATGCTCATCTTACCACCATACTATACCATCAGACAATACTATCATACCATATTCTACCACCAAACCATACCTACGATCACACAATATATCATCCATTATATTATCGTACCATACCATAATACCGTACCATCAACTAATCATGTTATATCCATTACACCATATCATCATATTATAATAACCATACCATACTATTAACTTTTATTGCTTGTAAAAACCTTTATCCAAAAATTTTAAATAGAAAAACTTCCTTCAAGCTGATCATACAAAAACACAAAGCTCTTTGTCGAGCTCTGAATTCTCGAACCCTTTCTGTAGATGTCTTTCGTTGAGGTTTCAGGAATTTGTTTCTTTTAAGCAACTTTTAAATTTAATTGTCGCTGCACCTTTTAAATTGGTCATGCCTTGAAAGCAATTTGGACAGTTTGTTGGTTGGATACACATTTCTTTTTATATATATTTGTATATATATATATATAATTATGTATTATGTATATATTTCATAAATTAAGGTAATGCACATAAACGTAAAAAAAATGAAAACTCCGTAACATCGATCCACAATAGATGGCAAAGTATTAAAAATATATATTCAAGGACTTCAAACATCTCGTAATTTTTGTTATGCTCGAACAGCCCATTAATATTAAAAATAATTTAAAAAAAATATCTATAATTAAAATACTGTAATGGTGGAAAAATTAATGACGTCCGACACATGACGTCCGAACAATAATAAATATTACAAAAATAAAAACAATAATAAAAATTAATGACTATGATAACTTTTTTGTAAATTTCACTTCATTCTTAACGTTTCATTCATATCATATTTTCTCGTAGTTCGAATCAGTTCACTGCAAATAGCAGATTTTGCAATTAATATCAAAACTACTTCTATTTTAATAACGTCCGAACACTGAATATCAAAACCACTGTTCATGTACTTACACTTGTATTGTATTTTTTCTGATATATACAAATAGCAGCCCCTTAATACTTAATGGTGCACTAGTTCTTTTTTCCTAAACAAAACATTTTCAGCATATAAATTGCTGAAAAATGCGTCCGAATGTGACGTCCTGCACGCAGGATTTGCCCATATTTTACTTGCGATGCAAATAACTCCGTTGTTTTTGAATATATTTCATTCCAATTATTTTCGTTGATAAACTCATTTCAAGCACTTAATAAAAACAATTTATAGGGTACCATTATCTTAGCGGATATAAATAAAAAATCTTAGCGGATATATATTTTATATTTCTTTCACAAAAGGTCCAAAATATTGACTTTTTACTCAAAAAATGACACAAAAGTTATTTTTGTTGTTAAAATAATAAAAACTCAAAATTGCATTTTCAACTACCTTTTACGTGACATAGCGCTTAATAGCAAAAATGCTTCCAATTTTACAAAAAAATTTATTAACTATTTCTGTTATCAAAAAACATGCCCCCAGCGATTTTTTAAATAAATTAAATTTTTTCAAAAGTTGTTTTTATTCTTTTTACAGAATAGTTAAGCTCCAAGAATAATTTATGAGAAAAAATTATATCAATATCTATTTCTGATCAGAAGTTATCGTTATAAATCTATTTACTCGGCCCCTCGGTATCGCCTTATTTTCAAGAGATAGAAAAAACATGGACCTCTAATATGAGCTTGAAATTAATTTAATAATAAATTTAGTTCAGCTTATATCCCATTATTTGGATTTTGAAAAATATTCAAACGAGGACTAGAGGAACCAAGTAAGACTGGGTATATCAGCTAGTATGAATTAAAAAAATTAATTGATTAAAAATATTCGAAAATAGCAAAAATAACTGTCGAAAAGCAAGCAAAGAAAAAATATGCCCTTACTACACTTGCCAATAGTTAACAGTCAATTAAGACGGTCAAACATGAAGATGTAAGGATGAAACGGGTTGTATTAATTTCACTTTTTTCGAGTTTTTTTTTTTATTTTTGGTCACATAAATACTATACTATATCTGCGACTGATGACGACTACCGCAAACGAAAAACTGACAACGATTTACGGATATGCACCTGGAACGTCCGAACCCTTAATTGGGATGGTGCCTCTATCCAACTTGAGATATCTTAGAAAGATACAAAGCTGATATCACTGCAATCCAAGAAATGCGATGGAAGGGACAGGGTTGCTTACGGCAAGCATCCTGTGATATCTACTACAGCGGCCATGCGGAGAAGCACGAATTTGGATGCGGATTCGTGGTTGGCAAGCGACTACGGCATCATGTCCTGCGATTCACACCTGTGAACGAACGACTTGCCATAATCCGTGTCAAGGCAAGATTCTTCAATATAAGCCTGATTTGTGCGCACGCTCCGACAGAAGACAAGGACGATGAGACCAAAGACAGCTTCTACGAGCGCCTTGAAGAGGCCTATGAGCGCAGCCCCCGCCACGACATAAAAATCGTGCTTGGTGACTTCAACGCCAAGGTGGGAAAAGAAAATATCTTTGGTCCAACAGTCGGAAAGTTCAGCCTCCACGACAATACCTCCGATAACGGAATGAGGCTGATTGACTTTGCCGCAGCGCGAAACATGGTCGTTAGTAGCACTAGATTCAAGCATCTCGATATTCATAAAGCAACTTGGCTGTCTCCTGATCAAAAGACGCGTAACCAAATTGATCACGTTTTGATTGACGGAAGGCACTCTTCCAGTGTTTTAGATGTACGCACGATCCGTGGTGCCAATATAGACTCGGATCATTATCTTGTCGCAGCCAAGATCCGTACACGCCTGTGCGCAACGAAGAATGCGCGCAATCCAGCACAGAGAAAGCTAGACGTCGAAAAGCTGCAATCAAAACAAACAGCCGAAGACTTCGCTACTCGACTCTCACTCCTGCTTCAAGAAAGCACTCCTCCGATCGACGATATATGCGCGCAGTGGAATCACATTTCCCACTCTATGCGTACGGCTGCCGAAGAGGTGATAGGCTATCACCGCCCTCGCCGAAACCAGTGGCACGACCAAGAGTGTCGCGACGCCACTGCAGAAAACGACGCCGCCTACAAAGCCACCCTGCAGTCGGTTGTAACGCGTGCTGCTAAGGAGCGATACAAAGAGAAGAGGAGGGAAGAGAGACGCATTTTCAGGCGAAAGAAAAGGGAAGCGGAAATGCGTGAGTGCGAGAAAATTGAGATGCATGGTGACAGGAATGAGGTCCGAAAATTTTTCGAAAAAATAAGACGCCTGGCCGATGGTTTCAAGACCGGGGCCTCTTCCTGCAAGGATGAAAATGGGAATCTAGTGACAGATATCCAGAGTACACTGATGATGTGGAGGGAACACTTCTCCAGGCTTCTGAATGGTGACGACGACAACAATCCCGCCAATAGAGACGATATCCCGGAAATCCCAATTGTGGACGACAGCGTTGAAGTTCCGCTGCCCGACCATAGTGAAGTCTTGAAAGCTATAGCTCGGCTTAAAAACAACAAAGCCGCAGGAGCCGATGGCTTACCGGCTGAGCTCTTCAAGAATGGAGGCGAAGCTCTATTTAAATGCATTCATGAGCTTCTATGCAGAATATGGTCGGAAGAATGCATTCCAAACGATTGGAACCTCAGTGTGCTCTGCCCAATCCACAAGAAAGGCGATCCCACAATTTGCGCCAACTACCGTGGGATAAGCCTTCTGAATATCGCATATAAGGTCCTGTCAAGCGTACTATGTGAAAGACTAAAGCCCATCGTAAACCAGCTGATTGGACCTTATCAGTGTGGCTTCAGACCTGGTAAATCCACCATAGACCAGATATTTACGCTACGACAAATCTTGGAGAAAACCCTAGAAAAACAGATCGACACACACCATCTTTTTGTCGATTATAAAGCCGCCTTCGGCAGTCCTATAAGGAATTATCTATACTCCACCATGTCTGAATTTGGTATCCCTGCAAAGCTCATCCGTCTTTGCAGAATGACACTGAGCAACACCAGCAGCACAGTTAAGATCGGGAAGGATCTCACTCCCCCATTCGATACCAAACGAGGTTTCAGACAAGGTGATTCCTTATCGTGCGACTTTTTCAACCTGATGATGGAGAAGATCATCCGAGCTGCTGATTTGAGACGCAGCGGCACGATATTCTACAAAAGTATTATGCTGCTGGCGTATGCTGATGATATCGATATCATTGGCCATAATACGCGCGAAGTCAGTGCAGCATTCTCGAGATTAGCGAAAGAGTCGAGTCGAATGGGTCTTGCAGTGAACGCAGATAAGACGAAATACCTAGTGTCAACAAATAAACAGTCCCAGCGTCTTGGAAACCACGTCACTGTTGACAACATCTCCTTCGAGGTTGTTAAGGACTTCGTCTACCTGGGATCCAGCATTAACTCTTTCAACGATGTTAGTATTGAGATAAAACGAAGGATAACTCTTGCCAACAGGTGTTACTTTGGGCTGAGTAGGCAATTGAGAAGCAGAGCCCTCTCTCGAGGAACAAAACTCACGCTCTATAAGTCACTAATCTTGCCCGTCCTATTATATGCAGCACAAACCTGGACGTTGAGCAGTTCTGATGAAAAGACTTTGGGAGCCTTCGAGAGAAAGATCCTTCGTAAAATCTTCGGTCCAATCTGCGTCAATGGCGAGTACCGAATTCGATGGAACCACGAGCTGTATGAGCTGTACGCTGACATCGACATAGTTAAGCGCATTAAAATCGAGCGGCTCCGCTGGCTAGGTCATGTTGAGCGAATGGAAAACGACGCTCCAGCGAAAAAAATATTCGATTCGGTGCCCGGTGGTGGTCAACGCAGAAGAGGACGCCCACATCTACGTTGGAAGGATCAGGTGTTGGATAACCTGACCACGCTTGGTGTTTCCAACTGGCGCCAGCAAGCGCAGAACAGAAATGGCTGGCGCAATTTCTTATACGAGGCCAAAACCGACTTACGGTTGTAAGCGCCAGATAAGTAAGTAAGTATATCTGCGACCCCCTCCCCCCATTCGTTACTTATTGTAGTACATTTTAAAACCTCTCTCTCTACTAAATTGGTAACGTAATTTATCATTGACCCCATAGTTACTGCGCAAATTTGAGCTCAATCGGCTCAGTAGTTTTGGAGTCTATAACAGCGTTCTCTATTGTACATTTTTTGCATTTTTCATTTCCCAGTAGCAGGATATTGCCAAGTGTAACTTCATTCTTACTTCTATGTTCTTTGTCTTTTACTTCCATAGCTTTTCTGTGTGATAAATATGGCTTGTATGGGTGGAGACACACCCCCCTGTCTAATGCATGTCACCTTTTCTAGTAGAAGGACATCACCAAATGGTATCTACATTCTGAGTTTCAATGTTCTGTGACTTTTACTTCTATAGCTATTCTGTATTATAAATTTGGCTTTTATGGATGGAGCCACGCCCCGTTTTCGATTGCCTGTGCCAGTTTTTCAGTAGAAAGACCTTCATTGTTATACGACATTTCGTTCCAAAGCAATTCAATATCATAAATTTGGCCTGTGTGGCCAAATTCCTCATTGTCTAATGTTCGCTCAAATATGTATATAGTAATGGCCTCTTGGACCCATAGCATCTACATATCAAGTTTCACTATCAAAACATGTATAACTCAGGAAAAATAATGATTTCTAAAAAGTAGGCGTATATATAGTTAGACCACGCCCAGTTTTAGTATAGTTGCCGACAGTAACCATACGAACTTGTGTACTACATATTAGTCTAATACGACCAAACCCGTCTTAAATATAGCATTTTACTTGATTTATCGGCGGTAAAGGGGGTATGGAAAAAAAAGGGGTATGGAAAATTTTTAATATGCCTATATTTTTCGCGCAAATGCAAACTAAAGTGAGACATGCCAAATTATTCCAATGTTCCATTTATTTCCAATTACCCTTGCAAATATTTCCCCATATACACCATATGTGCGCACCTGTATTTTTTCACACCTGTATTGTTGATAAGTTCACTAAAATGCCTATAATTCATGAACCAATACACTTACAAAGACCGTTTATACATAAAAACCTTCGTATTTACGTCACCTTTCATGGGAAATTGCAGAAACAGAATCGGTTCACGCATTACAGAGAACATCAATTTCATACACAATGCAACTTATTTTTATATATATAGATTTTCTTAAAAAGATACCGTCTCACTGGAATTGGTTAATGGGCTCACGAATTTAATACATTTATTTCTTTTGTTTGGAAAGTCATAAGCCGGAACTAAATTTAAAATCAATATTCTCTATTGGCATAAGGACTGTAGTTAAAAGAGTTGTAGTTGAAAGTTACTGACGTTACTTTGTATGGGTAGGCTTGGATTTTATTGAAAAATTTCATATGTATGTTAAAATAAAACGTTGGCTGTATTGAGACAGACCCGAACATTTTGAAGTAACAGCCTTTGTTTATCCTTGTCCTAATTTTTGCCGCTTTCCTTTCTTTTGCTTTCAAACTTGTCTTCATATCTATTCTTATTCTTACATTTGTCCTTATAATTGTATTACTTCTTTCAAATTTCTGACCATATCCTTGTTCGAATCCCTTTTCTAATCTTTTTAGTACTTTTTTCCCCAATTCTTGTTCTAAAACTTGTCGTTAGTGTATCCAAACTTTTGATCTATTCTTTGTCCTATTTCGTGCCCATATACTTTTTCCAATCCTGTTCTTAATATTGTTTTCGATGGGTCCAAATCTTTGTCTTTCGGACCTTGTCATAGACCTTTTCCCAATCCTTGTCTAAATTCTTGTCCAAATCCTTGTTAATTTCTATGCTTCTTTATCTAAATCATTGTACTACAACTTATCTTATTTCTGATTCTTATATTTCTCCAAATCCTTGCGTTATGCGATTTCAAAATTGTGTTAAATTTAAATCATTTCTTTCACCAACAACAACAATATTTTTTTATTTTCAATGAAATTATACCATTTTCTAATTTTTTTATTTTTTCTTATTTTTTATAGGGAATAAAAAAAGTTATTGGTTGCCAAATTAGGTCTGTACGCCAGATGGCCCATACGGTACCGAATATGGGTATGGCAAAACCAGTAACTTGGCGCCAAAATCGTTAGTATCAGAGAACAACTTCAGTGCGTTTAGATGGCGTTTTGAATATCTCGTCAATATACGAGCTGCAAATGGGCCTTCTGCATTAAAATTAATGAGCTAAACGATCGCTCTACCATACACGTTGTGCAAGGAAGAAAATTTTCAACGCTTTTCCCATTTCGGGAAAGAACATTTTGGGCTCTTTTAAGACATCAAAAACTACTTAAAATAAGTGTTGCTAATAAAGAATTATAAACGCAATGTTAAAGGGGTATTCACTGTGGGCAACAATGCTCGTTAACATTGAGAAATGTGAACCCAGCAAAACATTTCGCGGGCGGGAATTATCGGTAAAGCAAGTAAAGTGAGTGGCTTGGGGCTTTGGTTGCTTTGCATATCGCACTCCATCTTCAAAACAGACACAAATCAAAATTTCAAAATTTTCAGGAGAAGCAAAAAACCAGTTTGCTTTTCAAAGGAATCCGTACAAACCAAGAAGACAAAACGATTTTTTTAATTAAAGAGTATAAAGATGAGGGCAAAATTTTGAAAGTTGATGGAAGTTATCACTACAAATAGTTTAACATTAAAACGTAAAAATTTGCAAATTTCGAGTTGTGCCTGTTTTGAAGATGGAGTACGATATGTCTTTATTTTTTAATCTCTAGGATTGCTTTGCATATATCTTAGTTTTAAACTCTAGGGGAGGGCAGCTGCCCCTACCTTACCCCCTTGGCGACGCCCATGTGGATATGTATTTGTTTGTTTATTAAGCTGTGTTGTGCTTGCTGAGAGCAAAGACAAAATAGAGTAGAGAGCAACATGGAATTTATTAAAGCTCTCGCAGCACAAACGCATGAAAAGCTAACGATCAAGCAATGAATAGGATTGTGAATGGTTTTTTAAAAAACTTTACACTTTAATTAAAGGTACTTATTATTTAAATTTCATAATGAAAACACCTTTTTATTCTTTTGCAGCACAAATCTGATATTTTAAAACTTATTTCATAAAAATCGGATTAGTACTTTTGGAGTTTAGCGGCAACAAAAAATTTTCACTTTCATTTTATAAGTACAATAGTATAGACCAGTAGGGCCCAAGAAATTTTAAGCGCGGGCCAATGCTTAAAAAAACAACAAAACAAACACAAAATGTTGCACATCGTTGCGTGTGGCAAAAAATCAAACAAAACAAAAAAACACTTCATGACGTACACTGTAAGAAAATGTGGTTTTTTATATATATATATATTAGACCGGTTCACATTTCAAAAATGTAAAAATACTTCGGTGCGCGTCCATTTTCCGAAAGTTCCATTCCTAATGAGACCAAAAATGCCTTAAGACCCAAAAAAATTTGACCTCTAGATATTGCTGAAATCGTTTTAAGGTCATTTTGGAGCTATTTACGACTTAGATCATACTGAATAATATGTTGTCCAAACCGAAACACATGTTGAACATATTGTGATGAAAAATCATTTATAATAATCTAAGCTATTTTCATTTTTTTTATTTTTTTAAAAAATGCATCTAATATTTTTTTGGCGGAGCTTTGAAAATGCAATTTAACTCCTTCGTCAAAATTATCGTATTTCCACATAACATTTTTTTCTTATTTTGTTCCAGTGACATTATGTTTGTAATTTTGTATTTTTGTGCGGAGCTTAAGGTTTCTTGCTGTATAACTTACTGCATAATTTTTGGACCGAAAAATGAAAAAAAAAATATAAAACACTACAAACATTTGTTTTTCCTGAATTTATTTTTTAAAAATATGATTTTTTGTTATGTTTTTCAAATTTTTCTATGGTTATCTACCACTTGCAGCCAATATTGTTTGTGCTCTTCATTAGAAGTAATCGAATTATTAAATTTAGTTATTAACGCTACACTTCTTTCTGCTGAATCGTTAAAAACATTGAACTGAGTGACCATTTGAAGATCACTAACATATGAGCTGTTATTACGCCACTCATCAGGGTGAAGTTTTAAAAACTCAGTAGAAACATTCAGGTTTTTAAAAAACAATCTAGTGTTGATTGTTACAAAATCATGCAGAGTAACATTTAAATATGTTGGTTGGCGCATACGTTAGTGGTTTTCAAATGGTCACTCAGCTCAATGTTATTAACAATTCAGCTGAGAGAAGTGTAGCTTTAATAACTGACTTTAATAATTAAACTATGTCAAATGAAGAGCAAAAACAATATTGGCTGCAAGTGGTAGATAACCATAGAAAAAATTTGAAAAACATAACAAAAAATCATATTTTTAAAAAATAAATTCAGGAAAAACAAATGTTTGTAGTGTTTTTATTCTTTTTTTCATGTTATGGTCCAAAAATTATGCAGTAAGTTATATAGCAAGAAACCTTAAGCTTCGCACAAAAATACAAAATTACAAACAAAATGTCACTGGAACAAAATAAGAAAAAAAATTTTATGTGGAAATACGACAATTTTGACTAAGGAGTTAAATTGAATTTTCAAAGCTCCGCCAAAAAATATCAGATGCATTTTTTAAAAATATAAAAAAAAATCAAAATAGCTTAGATTATTATAAATGATTCTTCATCACAATATATTCAACATGTGTTTCGGTTTGGACAACATATTATTCAGTATGATCGAAGTCGTAAATAGCTCCAAAATGACCTTTAAACGATTTCAGCAATATCTAGAGGTCAAATTTTTTTGGGTCTTAAGGCATTTTTGGTCTCATTAGGAATGGAACTTTCAGAAAATGGACGCGCACCGAAGAAAAAAAGACCCATAATTTTCCTCATATATTTTTGAACCGGTCTAATATATATACATGCAATGTTTGATAAGTATTACAATTATGACAACACAATGAACTCAATTTTAGTTGCCAGTGCACTGCGACAAGACTTAATTTCTACTACAATAACAATGCTTGCATGAAAAATTACTCGACACACAAGTAACGGGGCAATCAGGTTCAACATCGACATCATACCTGTGTGTGTTTTTATATCCCTACACGCAAAGAAAAAAAAACGTTTATCGCCAGTTTGCCGCAAACGAACTTCGTTTGTCGTGCTTGAAATCGTTTATTGCAAACGTTTCAACAGTTGTCACAAACGTTGAACGAAAAATAAACAAAATTTTCAGTTGTGAGAAACGAGTCATTTAGTTGCAGGAAATGAATTTCGTTTGTCATAAACGCGAGTGATTTTTAAATTGCAGCAATTGAAAACTTCGTTTTTCCCAACTGAAAATTTTGTTTATTTTTCCCTTCGTTGTATAAACATAACGCTTATAGTTAAGAGTTACTTTTTGGACAAATTGTTACTATATAAGGAAATTGGTAGTTTGCTTAATACGCGGACGAAGATAGCAACAGAGGTGGAATCCATAAGAAGACGGACGGACATAATGAGAAAGATTATTAATATAATAAATAATAATGACCGAAATAGCTTGCGGTTTATATATATGAGATATATTTTTAAGTTGTGACAACTGAATATTCGTTTGCGGCAAATACAGCTCGCAAACGAAGAATAGTTGGTGAATTTTTCAGTTGTGGTAAACGAAAAATTTCTTTGCGTGTACGTTTAAAAAACGTAAATGGGGTATATTAATTTTGTCACTCCGTTTGTAACGCCCATAAGGAGGCGTGGTAGGCTTAGAAAAGTATATATATTCTTGATCAGCATCACCACCCGAGTCGATTTAGCCATGTCCGTCTGTCCGTCTGTCAGTCTGTCTGTCTGTGATCACGATTACAACCGTAATGTTCAAGCTATCATCACGACATTCGATATTTAAGCTTGTATCTAAAATATAAAAGTCAAGTTCGAAAATGAGCCAAATCGGATGAAAACCATACCTACCTCCCATACAAAATGACTTTATCAGAACGGTAAAATCTCTTAGAATTCCACAAAAATTAATTTATAGACTTGAAATCTTGCACATGAGATTTGCTATTTAATATACACTCTGAATATGAAATTCAACCAAATCGGATGAAAAGCACGCCTACCTCCCATGCAAAGTGACTTTATCAAAAATGTAAAATCTCTTTAAATTCCACAAAACTTAATATATAGGACTTAAAATTTTGCATATGAACTTTGATATATAACCTGTGCACTGTGTATGAAATTCAACCAAATCGAGTGAAAATCACACCCACCTCCCATACAAAGTGACTTTATAAAAAAAACAAAAGAGAATATTTCCTGTCAAAACTATGACGAAAATGTTTTTGCAAAAAAAATGTTTTGACTGCTTAAGATTTTGAATATATTTCAATTCGGACGTAGGGGTATTTTAACTTCGGCCCAGTCGAAGATCATTTATTACTAGTTTTATTTTGGCTTTGCATGCATTTGTTTTTTTATAGTTCGGTGGAAAATGTGCTGAACACTGAACGAGTGCGGTTTGTGTTGTTGTTTTTTGCAGGTGTTCTTTGATTTTGGTTCATCGCAAAGACAAAATTAAAATAGAAAAAAATTTTTATGAAGAGCCACGCGGGCCATACGGGCAACTACGTGGGCATGTTTGGTATAGACAGATAAACATGATTACAAGGATATTTTATATTTTTATACAATTGCATGCAAAGAATTAAAAATATAAAATAATATACTACATAAGACCATCTTTACATGAATTTAAGCCTATAAACATATTACTGAGAAGTTTTACACATTCGTGCACAATAATAAATCAGTCAAAATTGTTTGAGTCAAAAGATTCTTCGAAGAGTATAAGAAAATTTTAAATATTTTTATGACGTTCCTTTACATACACTTTCAAATAAATCATAGAAGAAGGAAGCTATAATTTTTCATAATATGACCTTAACATAACATTTGTATAAAACTGAGAGAAATTTTCTGAGAATCTCGAGAAGTACAGATGAAAGGGTCTGAGTTAAATACTTAATTCATTAACTGATAGGAATAATAATGACTCACTTTGTATGTGCAATATTCACTGAATGAAGAAGAAAAAATTACAAAAATATAAAATTTAAAAACATACTCCTCTTAACGTTATAATGTGAGCATGTCTTTAAAGCTTAAAATTGTTCATGATTAACATTTAATTAAAAGAAGTCTTACGCTTCGCAGAACATTTCATATTCAATACAAGTTCCTTCAGAAGTTTATGAAACATTCGGCGTAATTCATTTTATTTGAAGTAAATCAAGAAAGTTAAAAGTTATAAGCATTGCAAGAGGCGTTGAACACGTGTAGATCTAATGAACATGCATGAATGAGGGGGCATTTATCAAGTTTACGCAAATGTGCATATGTGTGGTTGTTTTTATTATTTTTCCATGCAAATTGATTAAATGGAAAACTTTCATGTTATAGCAGAGGAAAAGTAAACTTTTTCTTGCAATAATTACGCTATAATTTAACATAAATTGTTCACCTTTGGTGCGTGTGACGCTACGTAGACGTCTCAGTAGACGCACTGACAGGGCGTAGATGAAGCCAAAACAAAACAAAACAAAGCAAAACAAAAAACATAAGCAAGAGCAATTAAAGTCATAAAAAGTTAATTAATAGAATTATAATTGCATTAAATTAACATATTGAATGTATAAATATATGTGTTGATAATATTTTGGGTAAAATAAAATTTCAAGGAAAATCCTGTTGCTCTGGTAAGCCAGAAGAATGATACATTTCTGAGAATCAAAATTTTTCTCAATAAATCTCATATTATTTCTGTCATATTGCATAAAATATTAAAAAGGACAAAAAAAAAACAAGAATAAATAAATAGAACTCTATGTTGTTGTAGTTATTAAAAGCATGCTACTTACATTTCATTAGCTTGATACCGTTTGCTTTGCCTGGCATGGCTTCTCCAGCATCTAGTTTATGTATTTGTTAGGTTTATATATCATGTACATACATATTTGTTGCGGATATACATATACATATATATATTTAGTTGTATGCATGTGCAGGTTTTTGTTTTTTTTTTTTTTTGTTCATAAGTTTAACATGCAAAAAATTAAGAGAGAAAGATTAATTTTATTTTTATTGTCATACAAAATAAGCTCAAAATACATAAGAACAAAAAAACAAAATAATATTTATTTTGAAGCTCTAAAATGTACAATGATTGTTTTGATGTGTGTAACCATACTTTCACATGTTTATAAGCGTGTTTATGTGTATGTGTGCGTGTGTTTCCACGTGTGCAGTTGTGCTTATTTAAGAAATAATTACTTGCTATAAATCTTTTAATAAAAATCCGAAAATCGAATGCAATCAACTATTAACTTTCAAGGACACATAAGTAATGTTTTGTGGCAATAACTTATTTTGGCCAAGTCAATCAAGCAACTGCACTAGAAAAGCTTATCCAATTCAATGGTCCAAAGTCAATCTTATAAAATACTTGGAATACATGTTTTAATTATAATTTTTTTTTTATTTATTTTATCAACAGCTGAATAAACTCAATCAAAACCTTTTATACTCTGCTCCTGTGTAAAACGCTTGACCATTACTCTAGAACAGTGGTTCCCAAAGTGTGTTCTGTGGAACACTAGGGTTTAATTTTGACTACTTTTATGCATTTTAATTAAAGATTTATGTAAGTATTTATATAAAGATTTTATTATAAAAAGAATTTTATGTAAAGAATTTGATTATATAAAGTGCTAATAAAATAACAACATAAAACAGAGCTTTTTTGCTTTAAGCTTTCAATATATTTTCTTTCTTAATATTTGAATACGGCCTTTCATTATTTATATTAAAAACAAATTTGAGCTTTAGGCCAAGCATGTTGACAACAAGACAACATGAAGACAAAGAAGGCCACAACCAACAACAACAACAACGGCTTTGTATAGAGCAAATCACACAGCTTGACTATACAGACTGTTTCGTTGGCCGCTACACCAACTCATCAGTAGTCTTGTATGAATTTTCACTGTGATCCACTCAAGCTACTTAGGTTCTACTTATACTGCTAATTATGCCGAGAAAGTTACCCGGAATTGTTGTTACCCGGAAAATCTTGTGGTCAACATGCTTGGCCTAAAGCTCAAATTTGTTTTCAATACAAATAATGAAAGGCCGTATTCAAATATTAAGAAAGAATATATATTGAAAACTTAACGCAAAAGAACTCTATTTAAGCACGCCCATATACTGCCGTCATAAGGAAGAGTGCAGCATCTACCATGAAAATCAAAATCAGTTTTATTGTCTTTTCTTAATCATTTTTCTTCCATCTTCAAGAAAATAAAATAAAAATTGCGAATTTTTTGCTCAATTGCTTACTATATTAACCTGAAATGTCATATCTACAAAATTTTAAGTAATCATTCAAGCAAAAAAAGCAGTATCTGGGGTGGCCGATTTTATTATCTGGGATGGCCATATATTTCTTATTTCAAATTTAATTTCAATATTTTTTTTTTTAATTTATTATTTTTAGTTTTATTTACAGTTTTTTAAATATGCACATTTAGTACTTTCTAGTTCAATTTTTACTTTAATTTAGGTTTTATTTCTAAATTTACTTCTATTTTAATATTTGACTAAAATTTTATTTTTCTTTTATTATAATTTTTATTTTTAAATTCATTTAATTTATAGTTTTATTTTAAATTTAATTTTTGTGTTTCATTATATTTCATTTGTTTTTATTTTTGTTTTGATTTAAATTTAAGTTTGTATTTTTTTATTTGTTTATCTTTTTTTGTGTTTTAATTTTCTGCTTTTACTTTTTTAGTTTTATTTTTTATTTGTTTTTAGATTTTCTATATTTATTTTTTATTTTTAATTTTAGTTTTAATTATATTTTCGTGTTTTATTTTTATTTGTACATTATTTCTTCTTTTGTTTTTGCATTCTATTTAAAATTTTTTTTCTTTAAAATTTTGGTTTTATTTAATTTTTTATTTTGATTCGTATTTTTATTTATTTATTTTTATATATATTTTTACATTAATTTTTATTTTTATTTCCATTTTTTTCATTTTTATTTGTTTTAATTTTTATTTTTACTCTATTTTTCTTTTTTTTTTATTTGTATTTTGAATTCTCTTTTTATTTTCATTTCTATTTACAGTTTTAATTTTTTTTATTTCGTTTTTTTATTTCTTTTTTTTTAGTTATTATGTTTTTTATTTAATTTAATTTTATTTAATGTTTCTTTCTTGCTTTTGCTTTTCTGTGATACATTAACATCTACATTAGCACCAGGCAATACATCCATGCATTATTTATTTTATTTCTAATATAAATATATAACGCTATAAAGATTTTTTTTATTTTTTTTTTCATTTTTATTTTCATTCTTTGTATTTGTTTTTTTTTCTTCATTATTATTTTCGATTTTATTTTTATTTTTTGTTTTATTAGTATTTGTTTTTTAATTTTATTTTTATTTTCATATTGAATTTTTTTTTCAGTTTGAATTTTTTATTTTTGTTTTTTTTTTATTTTTATTTGTTTTTAATGTTTATTTTTTTTTTTTTTTTTTTTTTGTTTTCTGTGACAATACATAAACATGTACCTTAGCACCAGGCAATAAATCCATGCAACGGTGCATTACGCGTTTATTTTATATTAAGCGCTATCATTATTAATTTTTTTTTTTTGCATTTTTGTTATGTGGCCAACTTGACCAATATTTTTGTTCTATAAAAGTGATCAATAGTTTGAGGCTTACAAAATTAACGGTAACACTTAAAAAAAAAAAAAAAAAAAACAGAGACAGCAGTTAAGCGGGGGCGAAACTAGCGGGGTAGACTACCCTCCTTTTTTTAGAGTCGGCCTAATTGTTATTTTTTACTGAAATTTGTTTAAACTTTTGATTTTTATTACCAATAATTATGAACGCATCAAAGTCAGTCGTACCTTTTATTGCCATTTTCATAACAAAAACTAACTTTAGTCGGCTATTTCATTTTAAGTCGTACCCAAAACTATCTTCAGTCGGCCAATTCACTTTCAGTCGTACCTTAAACCAACTTCAGTCGGCCAACTCACTTACAGTCCTACCGGAAACGAACTTCAGCCGGCCAACTCACTTAAAGTCGTATCTTAAGCAAACTTCAGTCGGACAACTCATTTTCAGTCGTACCTGAAACGGACTTCAGTCGGCCAAGTCACTTTATCCCTCAACTGCATAACAATGCCTTTAGGCACACTTACGTTTGTATTCAAATCTAGATTTGAAAACCATTTTTCCAAATTCAGAAATCAAATCATAGATTATGTATCGGTTCTATGCACTCCGGTTAACATTTTTTGTAACGGAAATTTTTTGTAGTTTAGCGCATTTTGTAATTATTGTCAGTTGAATTTGTAAAAGTGAGCGTTTCGCTCGCAAAAATCATGCATTAGAGAGTTTAGTCGTTTAAGCGTTGAATTGTTGTAAACGAATCCAGTGTTTCCTTGTGACAAAATGCAAAAAAGTTCAGAAAAGTAGTATAAATATTAATAAAAAAGTACGACGAGAGTAATGTAAAAGGGACCAGCGGAGCAAATGTCAATTTTTAGGCCAATTGGGCAACCGTGTCCTTGACCAAAAATAAAAACCGAAAATTATATTTTTATTTGAACAAATCAAAAGGCGATTTATATTAAAGATTTTTATTAAAGATAAAATCAGATTACTACTTTTATATCTGAGCAAAAACTTGAAAATCATAATATATTGATTAATGCTTAAGTATTTTGATATTGCTTAATGATACAAAGGTCTTGATACAAATACCTTGTCAAAAAGTTATAAAAAAAAAATTGGAATGAAACAAGCCCAAACGAGCATAGGTGTACTAGTCGCCACACTCATTGCCTTTTTTTTCGAACCTAATTAATACATTTTTGCAGCACTTTCTGAGATTGAAATTTTTATCCAGAAATAACTTATATTTTTAATAAAAATTTAAATCACGATCAACATATTTAAAGAAATTTTCTTAGCTCAAGAACTCTAACGTAAAAGCTTTCATTTCATAGACTTAACATTTTAATTTAAACACAATTATAATAAATAAATAAATAATAAATTTGAAGGATTTATTCAAACTATTAGAAAAGGTTCGTTTTAACTCTTAAACTTGAGCTGATGGCAAAAAAAGCGCCATTTTTTGTTCTGCGTTCGAAATTAATTTATTTTGACTACCTTTCATGCCCTGGTGCCCTTTTCTTTTCATTGCTCCTCTGTGTTATTAAGCAGTCTTGTAATCTTGTCGTCTTTTTAAAGTAATATCTTTTACGCCGATAAGCGTAAGTGATATACATTCTACTACTTTTACCTATATTAATACTCTGTCATATCAATATGCTACAAAAACATATACATAAAAACTACTAGTGTTTCGTTAAAGAAGCGAGTTCAAAATTGTTTGCTCACAAATAAATTATGAATTATTAAAACAAAAACGAAAATAAGTTTTTAAATTCTGATTCGATAATGTTGAAATACTTTTATATTATTTTCTTTGAAAGAGGGAACGATATGAAAACTGCTTTTAATGGATCTTTTTCCAAAAAAATTTCAGTTATCTGTTGTAAAAGCTGAGAAATCGTTGCCACCGTTTTGGATTCGAAAATTGAGGTCCAAATCGTGAAAAGCTTAAAAGGGCAGATAAAAGGCCAAGCCAAAAGAATTCAAAACTTAAGGGGGTTATATATCCAAAACATTTTTTTTTAATTTTCTTTTTTTTGCATTTTCGTGAAGCTTGTCTCAACGACAAGAATACAAGTCTCAAGAATATGTGGTTAAAATTTCAAGTCAATATCTCAAAAAAATTACAAAACTATAACCTAGTGAGTGAACCGCCTTCGAGATCGCGCAGTTCTGGACCTTATTTTCAAACGCGTTCTCGAAACCATGTTTTCAAAGTAGGTGACCAAGATTTCTCAAAACTCAGTGAACCGATCGTTTTGATTTTTTTGCAGGCTTATTTTATTCCTAATAATCTCGTACTTGTCATAGGATTTTTTTTTTTTCATAGCCTCGTTCATTAGTTATAGGCAAAATAATGACGAATTTTTGGTCGAAAATCGTTAATTTACGTTCGGAAATCCGCCATTTTGTGAAAAATCAATATTTTCAAAATCAGCTATGACAAGTACGAGTTTTAAGTATATAGTTTAATAATATTTTTAATTTTTTTGTTTCAGATGAATTTAGGAGGACCAATCTTGTTCACCGCATTTCACCTTTTTTTCACAGCGGTCTATAAAAAATACTGTATCTACCTTAATATTAGTTTTTTTTAAATTAAAAAAAAAAACTAAACAACATATGGAAAAATGTCCCAAATCTGAATTTTTGTTTTTAACCTTTTGTTTTTAACCAGTAAGTATGTAAATTGGTGGGATGACATAACGTCCACGGACATAAGGTCCATGGACATTATGTCCACACTAAACGGTCAAAATGTCCGTGGAATTTATGTCTCTTTTGAAACGGACATAATGTCCATGGACCTTATGGCTTTTTCGGGATGGACATAATGACCGTTTTGTTCGTTATTTAATTTTTGGGCGATTGCTCATTTCGACTAAATTGCGATCATTCACAATTTAGAACAGAATTAACAGGTTTCCATGAAGTTGTTTTTGTAGCGATTTTGCTTTGCTTAACTTGCGATCAAAAAAATTGTTAAGATAGTTAACGGTTAATGTAGTATTTTTTTTTTGCTGAATTTAAGCCCGATGAACTTAAAATGACAAAACTATTTGCCCTTATACGGAATGTTGTTTTTTACCTTCCATACAAGGGCAAATCATTTTATCATAACGAGTTTGAAATTTATTTCAGATGTTATTCCATGAACAAAGGGTCCATAGACATTACCATATCTCCGGATAAGGTAAAATGGTGTTTTTTTATGATAAAATGATTTGCCCTTATACGGAATGTTATTATCTTACCTTCCGTACAAGGGCAAACCATTTTATCATAACGAGGTTGAAATTTCTTAACTTTTTGGCTATAAACAAAAATTTGGGTGTTTTTTCAAATTTTAATTTGGCATTTAATTTGGATCCTTATATCTTCTTTTTTTCGTTTGGGCGATTGGTCGTCGTATTTTTGGACAATTATTCATTATGAATAAATACCCAATATTTTGAGCTATTTCACTTTTGAGCGATAATCGCAGTTTTGGGCTATTTTTCATCCGTTTTTTGGGCGATTTTTCATTATGAATAAAAGCCGAAATTTTTGGGTGTATTGTCTCAACATGTTGCGGCACCCAGGCGCAACAAACGGAGCGAGCGGCCGGGCAACGAACCCGGGCCAGCATATTGCCATCGTTCGAATTTAATTTGTACTTTCCCCAAGCCTCAAAATCAATAGTTTTTTTGTCAATTTGGACATTATATCCGTTCCAAACAGACATAATGTGCATGGACCTTATGTCGGTGGACGTTATGTCATCCCACCATGTAAGGTACCCAGTATGTCAAATAGTCAAAAATTTGCTTTTACATGTTTAATCTTTTTTATATTTGTGTAGTTATTCGGCTGTGAAAAATTTCCAGGAAACGTAATTTTAAAACTCTTTTTTTGTATGAAGCCCGATGCTGCTTAAAGTTGAGTTACTCCACTAATTAAAAACTTCAAATTGAATTACATTTTTTAATTTGGCAGTGCTTTTATCTTATCTTTACAACTTTTTATTTACGCTTATTGTGATTTCAGGCCACTGTGCATTGAGACAACACTGTGTCCACAAGTAATAATCGCTCAAGTCGCCTTAACTTAGAACTGAGTTATTCATATTTCTATATTCCTTGAATATATCGTCACATACACACAAAATCTGTAAATTCTAACGTAAACCAACCTAAGTTATGACACAAAAACCAATGAAGTTTTCATAGAACCTATACACTGGTGAGCATATAATTAAACGCAACTATATTTTCCAATGTAACAAAACTTAGAGGACCAAAAACAAAAAAACAAAAATAAGTGAAGAAAGAGCATGAAAAACCACAATTCTAAAAACAACAACAAGAACACTTTTTTTTGCTTTGATTGCCTTAACGGCATTTTTTTACTCTTTGGGGTGAGCACATAATTAAACGCATATGGTTATTATTTAGTCTAACTTAAACTATTGTTGAAGATAGTTTAAAAAAATATTTCTTTGTGCATTAAGTGAACAAGTTGATAAATGGGGAAAGGAAAATGCTTAAATGACCTTGAAAGAGGTCAAATTACAGTGCTGTTTAAGAATGGTCTGTCGATGAGAGCAATTGGCAGAGAAATTGGGAGATCGGAGCCAGTTGTTCGAAATTTTTTGAAAAAAGGGGACAGTTATGGAATCTATAAAAATATTGGAAAAAAATCAAAACTGAACAATCGGGATAGACATCGAATTGTAGCTACTGCAAGTAATTCGATGTTGAGTGCGAACGACATAATAAGTTCCTGCGACTTAGAAGTGTCCCGTTTTACAATATATAAGGCTCTTAAGCAATCGGGTGTGATTGTAAGACAACGCTTAAAGGTTGCACCGAGACTACAAGATCACCACAAGGCTGCGCGTCTTGAGTTTGGAAAGAAAAACATGTCAACTGATTGGACCAAAGTATGTTTATTTTTTTAACTTAAACTCATGTTTTATTTTGTGATGAAATTAACTTTCAGATTATTTTTTCTGACGAAAAAAAATTTAATTTGGATGGTCCGGATGGGTTTACCTGTTACTGGAGAGATCTACGCAAAGAACCACGATATTTCTCCAAGAGAAACTTCGGAGGAGGTTCTCTGATGGTATGAGGCGGTTTTTGTTTGAAGGGAACTTAAGAGCTGGCCTTCACTAGTTGCGACATGAACTCCGCCGAGTACATAGACATACTTAAAATGAATGCACTGCCTTTTTTGAAGAGTAACCGCACAAAAAAATATGTTTTTCAACACGATAGCGCATCGATACCCTCAAGCAAAGTGACTACAGCTTGGCTTTGTTCGGAAAAAATCAATGTGTTAGAATGGCCAGCATGTTCTCCGGACATGAATCCCATCGAAAACATTTGGGGCATTCTAGTTCATAGAATTTATGAAAATAGTACCCAATACAACACTATAACGGAACTAAAATCTGCAATAACACATGCTTGGGACTCTCTAGAAGCTTCGACCCTAAAATCTCTTATAAAAAGCATGCCCAATCGCGTATTTGAGATTATCCAAAACGGATGAGGATCTACCCATTACTAATTTTAACTTTATACTTTTTTGTTTAATTTGTTTTGAATAAATACTTTTCTTTTTCGTTATATACTATGACTGCGTTTAATTATGTGCTCATCCCAAAAAGTGAAAAAATTCCGTTAAGGCAATCAAAGAAAAATACAGTGTTGTTATTGTTGTTCTTAAAATTGTGGTTTTTCATGCTCTTTCTTCACTTGTTTTTGTTACAGTGGAAAATATAGTTGCGTTTAATTATATGCTCACCAGTGTATGGCGAATGAAAACATTGAACTATGATTTCTCAGAACATTGAAATCTGACTTAAGTTATTATTGTGTATTGACACAGAATTAATATCTTACAATTCAATATATTATGCACTCCCGCTTGTCCCTTACACCACAATAATAGCTGTAATTTATAGCCTGCGATATTAATTCCGAGCCTATAACACATAAAGTGCTCATAAAACACTTCAAAAGTTCATGTCTAAGCGTGAGAAAATAACTTATTTCAAGACTGTGCAACACGGGGTGCGATGATTGATCTGAAACTTTTTATTATCTGTGTAAAAACATAATAATCTGTTATTTTTGACTAATTATCCTGCTTAAAATGTATTCCTTTAATTTGAACAAAAACACAATAACAAAAACAACGTTGTTCAATATGTTCACATTGCTCTGACAGCCCATTCAAAAATAATAGACATAATTAGGTAAATTACAACATTATGTAAAAATGCTATCTGCAGGCAATTCTTGTGTACACTAAAAATGCTGTATCTGTATCTGTATATGTGCGTGTGTGAGTGCGTTTGCCTGAATGTCTATAGCAAGCGCATGTTCAAGTAGCAGTCAACTGGCAAGACAATGAGTGTTGTGTTATTTTTTGCCTCCTGTTAGCTGTACCAAGAAGTCCTTATCACCCACGTTACCACAGGCCATGAGTTAAAATTTGGTTCGTGTAAATATGGTGTTTATTAATGTTTGGTTTTTGGCAGGGCTTTTGATTTACATTCTCAACAATGCGTTTGTGTATGTGTGTGTACGTGTGTGATTTTGTACTGTGGTTTTGGTGAACGTGACGCTGCTCTGCGGTTGGTTGGGACGTTAGTTGAAGTCGTTGTTATCTGCCTCTTATTGCAGGTACCAGCAGGTTTGAACTTTTGTTTTAGGCTCTTATTGCTTGAGCAAGTTTGCGGTAGTAGCGGTTATATGAATATTCTTGTAATTAGTTATGCTTTGCATGAATTGCTGTTGTTTGAGCAGAGTTAAAGTGAATTCAAGAGAAATTTTTATTTAGTTTGAGTGCGCTTTGGCCATTTAAAGGGATCAGAAAGCAACGGTAAGTCAGAGCAAAGTATCTTAAAAAAACCAGGAACTCGAGTGAGTGTCTCACGTTTCATAGTTGCCCAAGGACAATGAATACAATAATTTCTTTATTTCAAAAATTTGTTTTGAATTTTCTCCCCATCTTCTTACAATTAAAACTGAACACTCCTGCCTTAAAGTGATTGCATTCGATTTTCGAGAGTCGCGATTTCCATGCCTTAGGCATTGAGTCCATTACTTCGTTCTTACTTGTAATAAGCATAATTTAAACATACCTTGAGACACATTTCGGCTCAATGAATCCATGCTGCCACTTAAGCCATTATGTACACTTCTTTCTACGGCATTTAAATCAGCTGAGCTTTCATTGGGCTGCAGTGTACGTGGTACATCCAAGATACTTCGTTGAGCGCTGCTCTCATCACCCAAAATTTGTGCACAATCCAGGCCATTGGGAACACGCAGTATAGCAACCGATAGGTACATATCGAGAGCCTATAACAAAGAAATTACCAACAAAAACGGATAAAAATTATACTAATAAAAAAAGAAAAAGTATTTCGTAAGGACGAAGAAGAGATACATATTTATAAAAAAACTTGAAACAAGAACAGTTTGAGGAACATTAAGAGAAAAAAAAAAAGAAACAAATGAAAGGGAGTGAAATGAGAAAAAATAAATTAAATTTAAAAGATAATTTAATTGGAATATAACAAGGAAATCCATGAGGAAAAAGGAAACATTTTCGAAAAGAAAAAGGAAACGAGTAGCATACCTAAATCAAATGAGAAAAGTGGCAGATCATGGGATAATACCTACATATGAATAAGGATAAGAATAAAAAAAAAAAAAAAAAAAAAAAAAAAAAAAAAAAAAAATAAGCATAAGCATAAGCATAAGCCTGAGGATAGGGATAAGGATAAGGATAACGATAGGGATATGGATAGGGATAAGGATAAGGATAGGGATGAGGATAAGGAAAAGGATAAGGATAAGGATAAGGATAAGGATAAGGATAAGGATAAGGATAAGGATAAGGATAAGGATAAGGATAAGGATAAGGATAAGGATAAGGATAAGGATAAGGATAAGGATAAGGATAAGGATAAGGATAAGGATAAGGATAAGGATAAGGATAAGGATAAGGATAAGGATAAGGATAAGGATAAGGATAAGGATAAGGATAAGGATAAGGATAAGGATAAGGATAAGGATAAGGATAAGGATAATGATAAGGATAATGATAAGGATAAGGATAAGGATAAGGATAAGGATAAGGATAAGGATAAGGATAAGGATAAGGATAAGGATAAGTATACGGATCCCCTACCTGAATAGCTACCTTGATGTGGTGTAGGGGCTTAGGTTGCCGTGACACAACAGGCTATGATGACGGGAGCTTCGGCTCCTGGTAGGGTCACCCTTGTCATACAGGCTGCGGTGTAGCAATGAACAAAAGGCTATTCAACCCCTAATCCAAGGTGTCAAGCGTACCGTGCCTACTGGATGGTTTGCAGCCAGGGGTTAATTCCGGCTGTATTAGAACGGAGCCTCACTGACACCTGGCCACCTCAGTGAGTAACCTTGGCCTTACCACGTCAAGCGGGGCTCTGGCGTGGTGGACCACCCTTTCCCTAGCTTCTCGTGGGTCCAAAATAGACAAACAACACACAACAACTCTAAAACCTGACGGAGATCCTTCATCGATCTCTGTCTGTCAGCCTATGGCTGAAAAACCTGAGCTAATCGAGCGGTCTGACTACTCGATCGTGCTCTCTGACAGTGACAGAGAATCCGTCACTTCTGCAGGCTCAGAACTCTCGGACGTAACCTGCATAGACAGAGCAATTGCCTATGAAGGAGAGTCAGTGAGCGAACTGAACCTTGGCAGCTTGAACATCTCTAGAAAGAGACTGCGCACATCGCAGAAAAAAATGATCAAGCGCCTTATGGCTGACAAGATGCCATACAAAGAAGCACTAGAGAAGGTCCTGGCGGTGCCATCGCCTGGTGCATCTGTCCCCTCTGGAAAGAGAAGAAGGCCAAGTGACGACTCACCAGTTGTCACAGTGAAGAAGAAGTCAAGGCCAGAAATACCTTCTTTCGCTGAGGTGGCAGGTGTAATCCAGGTGGCTGTAGTTCCGCTGGACTTTCCTAACAGTCATCTAACCCAGGATGAACAAAAAGTAGTGGAGAAAACCATCATAAAGGAGCTGCATAAGCTCCCCACCGGTGGTCCACAGATTAGGTTTCTGGGCTGCTCTTTCAAACCGGGCTGGATGACTGTCAAGTGTGCAGACGTTGCAACGCGAGACTGGTTGAAGAAGGCAGTTGCAGTCATGGCCCCTTGGAAGGATGCTAAGCTGCGCATGCTGGAAGGAGATGACCTTCCTAAGCCGTGCGTCGCCACTGCATACTTTCCTGGAGCAGACTGCGGTGCTGAGGAAATACTACGCGTACTAAGCGTACAAAATAATACGTTACCAACCTCAGACTGGAAAGTATTGAGGAAGGTCGTGAACCCTCAAGGTACTGCCCTTACCATCTCGATGGATGAGAGATCGGTAAAACTGCTTGAGAAACTGGACAATCTGCCATATTATGATATGAACAGGGTACAGTTTCGCATCAAGCGGAACCCGCACTCTCGTCCATCCCCCCAGGCTAAGGTGAGTGGAAACGTGGGGGGGAAGGAGGCTGATCATCGACCTTCCGCCACAACGAGTCAAGAGACTAAGAAGATAGTCTCGACTCCGGGGCCTAAGGTGGATGACCAGCACCCATCCTGCTCCAGGTCCACTTCAACACCAGTAGCCTCTGTGTGTCAGGAGGGAAGATTGACTGGTCAGCTTCCCTCGGACAAAACAACACCACCTCCACTGCCATCCACCAGTGCAGAGGCAAAATCATCTGCCCCTGCACGGCCGGCTGGCAAAAAAACGGACCCAAAAAGGACGGACAAACATACAAAAAGACCGCCAACAAGACCAACGGACGAAAACCGAGGACCGCAACGAAGGGGACGTGGCGGAAAAAAGGGGGATTCCTTTAGTAAGAATCCCCAAAAAAGGCACTAATGGTGAAGGCTGTACAAGTCAACCTTCACCACGCCAAAGCAGCTTCCGCAGTTCTGGTCCAGACAATGCTTCAACACGGAGTAGACATTGCATTTGTGCAAGAGCCCTGGACCAGCACAAACGGCGATATCCTGGGTCTAAATAATGCAGGTAGGATTATATATTCCAACTCATCTTCTAGACCCAGAACCTGTATTGTTCATAATAATAATATCTCTCTTTTTCCTTTAACAGAGTTCATCAACCAAGACCTCACTGCGGGCCTGATGAAGCTCAATGATCAAAAGGAAGTCATTGTAGCTTCAGCATACTTTGCGGGAGACGAGCCCATTTGTCCCCCGGACTGCATAGCTGATCTGCTTAAATTTGCTGCCAAACACAAGACAGAAGTTGTCTTGAGCTGTGATGCCAACGCTCATCATACACTGTGGGGTAGCACAGACACAAACCAAAGAGGTGAGTACCTTTTAGACTTCCTTATTTGTAATAACTTGTATGTATGCAACGTTGGAAATGAACCAACGTTTATTACCGCAAATAGAAGAGAGGTTCTAGACCTAACTCTTACCACATCAGCTCATGATGATATGATAGCTGACTGGTATGTTTCAAAAGAACCTTCGTGTTCGGATCACAGACACATTAGGTTTGAAATAAAGTCAGCCATTATACAAAACCTCTTTTATCGCAGAAAACAAGACACTGACTGGAACTCCTATAAAGAGCAGCTTGGTCAGCTCATCCCCGATAAACTTCCCCTCAGAATCGATACGATAAGCAAATTGGAATACTCAGCAGACTATGTCCAATCATGCATTACTCAATCTTTTGAGGACAACTGCCGTCTTAAACTGAAGAAGTTCAAGAGACAAGCTCCCTGGTGGAACAACCATCTCAACGACCTCAGAAAAGGAGTAAGGAAGCTGTTCAATAGAGCTAAGCGCAATAATGATTGGCTATCCTACTCCCGATCTCTTACTTATTACAATAAGGAGATCAAGAAGGCTAAAAAGGACTCGTTCAGGAACTTCTGTGGCTCCATCAAAGATGTTCCAACGAGTTGTCGCCTTCAGAAGATCTTATCAACTGTCAGACCACAATCCCTAGGTAGTCTATTACATGGGAACGGTGTTCAGACAAAAACAAAGAAAGAGACCCTAGAACTCCTTCTCAATACTCACTTCCCGGGCTCCGTCATTCAAAACGGTCCCCACCCAAACCAATCTTACAACTACGAACAGACAAATCTGCCAAGTAGAGAAGATTGGAGAATCAGCAAACAGATCTGCAATACTTCAGCAGTTAATTGGGCCATAAATTCCTTCAAACCCTTCAAATCTGCTGGTGGAGATGGTATTTTTCCAGCTCTTCTACAACAAGGTTCAGAACATCTGATACCACTACTATCAAAACAATTCAGCTGCAGCCTAGCCTATGGCCATATACCTGGAGCATGGAGAAAAGTGATAGTAAAATACCTTCCTAAGGCTGGCAAAGGCTCAGAGAGTAATCCAAAATCTTTCAGACCCATCAGCCTTATGTCCTTCATACTGAAAAGCATGGAGAAAATAATTGACAAATACATCAGGGAGAATGCCCTGTCAATACACCCCCTAAGTAAGGCACAACATGCCTATCAAACGGGTAAATCAACAGAGTCAGCACTTAATGACCTTATAACCACAATTGAAAAATCTATCGACTGCAAGGAAATATGTATTGTCGCTTTCCTTGACGTCGAAGGAGCCTTCAATAATACGTCATACGAGTCCACTAGAAGGGCACTTAATAACCTTGACATGCCAACAATCATAGGCAGGTGGATTATGACGACACTCAATAGCAGAGTTATCCAGACCTGCCTGGATAACACCTCCCTCAAAGCAACTACAACCAGGGGATGCCCGCAAGGAGGCGTCCTATCACCTCTACTTTGGTCACTAGTTGTAGATAGTCTCCTAGTTGAACTCAAAGAAACTGGGATAGAGGCGGTTGGGTATGCTGATGACGTAGCAGTCATCATACGGGGGAGCTTTGAAAACACAGTGTCTGATGTTCTACAAGCAGCACTGAACACAGTACAGAGATGGTGCAATAACGAAGGCCTCTCCGTAAACCCAAAAAAGACAGTCATTGTTCCTTTTACAAAACGACGCAAGCTCAATCTGACTTGCCCGGTACTCTTTGGGGAAAAAGTAGATTTTTCCAACTCAGCAAAATACCTGGGAGTGATCCTGG
Source organism: Pherbina coryleti (assembly GCA_943735915.1). Classification (NCBI taxonomy): domain Eukaryota; kingdom Metazoa; phylum Arthropoda; class Insecta; order Diptera; family Sciomyzidae; genus Pherbina; species Pherbina coryleti. The sequence continues at coordinate 82,400,674 of OX030952.1, read as the reverse complement.
ACAGCAAACTGTCTTGGAACCTCCACATAGACCGCATCATCAGCAGATCAACAGCCTCATTGTGGACCTGCAGAAGAATTTGCGGCAAAAACTGGGGGTTAAGCCCTAAGATGATGTACAATCTCTATACTTTGATCGTCAGACCAGCACTAACATACGCGTCTGTAGTATGGTGGTCGAAAACGCTAGAAGGATCAACCATCAAGCGGTTAGGACGAGTTCAAAGATGTGCAGGGATATGTATGACAGGCTGCATAAGATCTACGCCAACAGCAGCCCTCAACGTCATCTTAGGGCTCACCCCAATCCACATACACATCCAGATGGAGGCGAAACTCAGCCTTCACAGACTTTTCCATCTGGGTTACACTGTCCCAAACCATCCCTTAAAGGGACACCTAACCTTAATCACAACCCTAAAGCGAGAAAAGGAGTTCTGCATGCCATTAGATGACATGCTTCCCAAAAGCCGCTTTAACAAAAACTTCATCGTAGTTATCCCCCCCAGATCCAACTGGGAACACGAGAAACTAAACCCGTCCGAAAACGACCTTGTGTGGTACACAGATGGCTCCAAAATGGAGAAAGGCACGGGAGCAGGGGTCTTTGGAGAACACTCCAATGAGAGCCACTTCTTCAGTGCAGGTCTATTTACCACAATCTTTCAAGCGGAAATCCTTGCCATTAACAGATGCGTCAGACTGAACTGTATGAACAATGTTAGAGGCAAATCAATTTTCGTCTTCTCTGATAGTCAAGCTGCCCTTAAAGCTCTGACATCACCTATCATAAAATCCAAGCTAGTGCTGGAGACTGTAGACGTCCTCAACGACCTGGCTGCGCAAAACAATAAAGTTACTCTACAGTGGATTCCTGCCCACTGTGGTTTTGACGGGAATGAAAGAGCAGACTCCCTGGCCAAACAGGGAGCATCATCAACACTCACAGGACCGGAACCGTTCTGTGGGGTTGGTAAGAATCTGTTCAAGCAACACGTCAAAAAAACCTCATTCCGCGAATCTCAAGACATCTGGAAGAACTGCTTAGGACAGATATGCACTAAGCAAATATTCCCAGAACTTTCTCCCAAGAAATCGAAATTTCTTATTAACCTAGGGAAGAAAGACCTAAAGATGATGACCGGAATCATAACTGGACACTGCAAACTAAAGAAACACCTACACAAAATGAATCTCGCTACTGATTCATTATGTAGATTATGCCTTGAGGATGAAGAAACCTCCAGACATATTCTCACAGAATGTCCAGCCCTTCTCCATATAAGAAAGAGAATCCTAAATAGCGAAATAGTCTCTCAAGGACACCTTGCGATCCTCAACCTCGAAAATATATTATGTTTTCTGAAAAAAACTAAAGCAAACGAACTGCTTTAAGAAAAGAAAAGGTATGGCACAATAGGCATCACAAGATGCCGCAGTGCCAGAGCTGAATTAGCTCGCCACAAGCATACATATCTATCTATCTAAGTATACGGATAAGGATAAGGATAAGGATAAGGATAAGGATAAGGATAAGGATAAGGATAATGATAATGATAATGATAATGATAAGGATAAGGATAAGGATAAGGATAAGGATAAGGATAAGGATAAGGATAAGGATAAGGATAAGGATAAGGATAAGGATAAGGATAAGGATAAGGATAAGGATAAGGATAAGGATAAGGATAAGGATAAGGATAAGGATAAGGATAAGGATAAGGATAAGGATAAGGATAAGGATAAGGATAAGGATAAGGATAAGGATAAGGATAAGGATAAGGACAAGGATAAGGATAAGGATAAGGATAAGGATAAGGATAAGGATAAGGATAAGGATAAGTATAAGGATAACGATAAGGATAAGGATAAGGATAAGGATAAGGATAAGGATAAGGATAACGATAAGGATAAGGATAAGGATAAGGATAAGGATAAGGATAAGGATAAGGATAAGGATAAGGATAAGGATAAGGATAAGGATAAGGATAAGGATAAGGATAAGAATAAGGATAAGGATAAGGATAAGGATAAAGATAAGGATAAGAATAAGGATAAGGATAAGGATAAGGATAAGGATAAAGATAAGGATAAGGATAAGGATAAGGATAAGGATAAGGATAAGGATAAGGATAAGGATAAGGATAAGTATAAGGATAAGGATAAGGATAAGGATAAGGATAAGGATAAGGATAAGGATAAGGATAAGGATAAGGATAAGGATAAGGATAAGGATAAGGATAAGGATAAGGATAAGGATAAGGATAAGGATAAGGATAAGGATAAGGATAAGGATAAGGATAAGGATAAGGATAAGGATAAGGATAAGGATAAGGATAAGGATAAGGATAAGGATAAGGATAAGTATAAGGATAAGGATAAGGATAAGGATAAGGATAAGGATAAGGATAAGGATAAGGATAAGGATAAGGATAAGGATAAGGATAAGGATAAGGATAAGGATAAGGATAAAGATAAGGATAAGAATAAATAAGAATAAGGATAAGGATAAGGATAAGGATAAGGATAAGGATAAGGATAAGGATAAGGATAAGGATAAGGATAAGGATAAGGATAAGGATAAGGATAAGGATAAGGATAAGGATAAGGATAAGGATAAGGATAAGGATAAGGATAAGGATAAGGATAAGGATAAGGATAAGGTTAAGGATAAGGATGAGGATAAGGATAAGGATAGGGATAAGGATAAGGATAAGGATAAGGATAAGGATAAGGATAAAGATAAGGATAAGAATAAATAAGAATAAGGATAAGGATAAGGATAAGGATAAGGATAAGGATAAGGATAAGGATAAGGATAAGGATAAGGATAAGGATAAGGATAAGGATAAGGATAAGGATAAGGATAAGGATAAGGATAAGGATAAGGATAAGGATAAGGATAAGGATAAGGATAAGGATAAGGATAAGGTTAAGGATAAGGATGAGGATAAGGATAAGGATAGGGATAAGGATAAGGATAATGATAATGATAATGATAAGGAAAAGGATAAGGATAAGGATAAGGATAAGGATAAGGATAAGGATACGGATAAGGATAAGGATAAGGATAAGGATAAGGATAAGGATAAGTATACGGATAAGGATAAGGATAAGGATAATGATAATGATAATGATAATGATAAGGATAAGG
>OX030952.1:82363626-82397321 GCA_943735915.1 Pherbina coryleti | reverse complement strand
GATAAGGATAAGGATAGGGATAAGGATAAGGATAAGGATAAGGATTAGAATAAGGAAAAGGAAAAGGATAAGGATAAGGATAAGGATAAGGATAAGGATAAGGATAAGGATAAGGATAAGGATAAGGATAAGGATAAGGATAAGGATAAGGATAAGGATAAGGATAAGGATACGGATAAGGATAAGGATAAGGATAAGGATAAGGATAAGGATAAGGATAAGGATAAGTATACGGATAAGGATAAGGATAAGGATAAGGATAAGGATAAGGATAAGGATAACGATAAGGATAAGGATAAGGATAAGGATAAGGATAAGGATAAGGATAAGGATAAGGATAAGGATAAGGATAAGGATAAGGATAAGGATAAGGATAAGGATAAGGATAAGGATAAGGATAAGGATAAGGATAAGGATAAGGATAAGGATAAGGATAAGGATAAGGATAAGGATAAGGATAAGGATAAGAATAAGGATAAGGATAAGGATAAGTCTTGTACGAGCTATTGTCTGAGTCGGTCGTTATGTCGCTAAGATCTCGTTGTTTAGTTTGCAGTAAATCAACTGCTAAAGATAGCTCGGTGAATTGTGTGATTTGCAATGGTTTTTGCCACAAACTTTGTGTGAACATAGATGAAAGCTGCTCTGTTATGCTAAAAAATAATGAAAACATAGTATTTAATTGTAATGATTGTTTAAATACGTCATTTAATTTGAATGCAACTGTCGCACAATTAGTGCAAGAAGTAAAAGAACTAAAATCATTTATAAGTGAGTCATTTAATTTTCGCGATGTCGCTTCTTCATTTCGTCGACCTTCTAAAAGAAGTTCATCAACCGCTGATTTTGCTACTGCTGCTGCTGCTGCTGCTGTAACTAGTGCGCCGGTTTTGCCGAAACTTGTTATAACGCCGCCTAATGCAAATGTTGTTGTACCGCCTGCTTCAGTTGTTAATTCTTCTCCATCCTCTTTCGCGTCAACAGATGCTGTTGTTGCTGCTGATGCTGATGTTTCTGGCTCTATGCTAAAGCCTACTTACTCGTCAGTTGTTGTTGGTGAAAGCTCTGTTCAAATGCATTCTAATTCTGCTAACGAGCTATGCTCTAATGTTGTTGCTGCTAATAGAAGAAACGTAAACAAAAGTGCTCTTGTTGTTGGACAAAATGATAATGTTGACTTGCAGGTTGTGGATAGAATGAGATGGGTACATATATCTTCTTTTAAGCCTACAGTTTCTGAAGAAAACATAATCGAATATGTCAAGAAATATGCTAAAGTGGACAGACAGCATCTCTCATGTACGAAGTTAGTCAAAAGAGATGCTGATTTGGATGCTCTTAAAAGTGTTACTTTTAAGCTTGGCATTTCGTCTTCTCTTTACTCTAAAGTAATTGCACCGGCTATTTGGCCAGTAGATGTGGTGGTTCGAGAATTCAAGTTTTTTCGAAAAGAGTTAAACCCTCTGTTAGGCCAATAACAGAGGTGAGACAAATTGATGCTCTTGATAATATACTCAAAATTTATTACCAAAATGTATCCGGCTTAAGAACCAAATCTAATAATATTTATGCTGCTACCTCTCAAAATGTTTTTGATGTAATCATTCTTACTGAGACCTGGCTAAATCGAAATTTCTATGATCAAGAGTTTTTTGATCCACTACTCTATAACGTATATCGTAAAGATCGCGATTTTCATGCTACGGGATCTCAACGAGGAGGAGGAGTTTTAATCGCTGTAAATAAAAATCTATGTTCTTCATCTGTTATCCTATCTAATACTGATGTGCTGCTTGATCAGTTATGTGTGGTTGTTAAAGGCCTACCTGAATCGATGTTTTTTTGCGTATCCTATGTGCCGCCTAATAGTTCACTGGAGTTATATCAGGCACACGTGGACAACATTTCGTCTTTAACGACCAGTATGCTGAAAGATGGAGACCAATTGATGCTGCTGGGTGATTTTAATCTCTGCAATATTTCTTGGACTAAGTATTTTGATTATTTTTATCTCGTACCTTGCAATGTTTCTAGTAGTATAGAGTTGTATGTTATTGATAACTTGCTAGCTCTTGGTTTTCAACAAATAAACAACTGTTTTAATTTACTTAATAGGTTATTAGATCTTGTTTTTATAAATGATAATTTTCAATTTAAACTTCTAGTTTCTCAATCACCTATATCTCCGCCTACTGCTCATCACTTACCTTTAGAGATTGAAATTTCTTTTTATAAATATCTTAATGTACCAATCAGTCCACATCTTTTGAAATTTAACTTTAAAAAATGTAATTTTTCTGTGCTGAATAATGCGTTTAATGCTATTGACTGGGTTAATGAACTAAAACATGCTGACACTTCATCAAGTTTTGATATTTTTGTCTGTCGGCTGTCTTCAATTTGTAATGAAATTATTCCAAAGTATAGGCCAAAAGCTTATAAGCTACCTTGGTATACAAACGGTCTTACTAAAATTAAGAATTTGCGAAGTAAGTTTTATAAAAAATTCTGTAAAACTAATCACTTTTTTCATTTCTACAAATATCGACACTATATGAGGGAATTCAACTTCCTCAATAAGTACCTCTATAGAAAGTATATCTCCAACTTTGAGTCCAACATTAAATCAAACCCAAAAGCCTTTTGGGATTATGTCAAATCCAAGAAAGGTTGCTCGGACATTCCCTCTACAATGATTCTTAATGAAAAAATATCGAATGACGGTATATCTACTGCAAACTTATTTGCAGAATTTTTTCAATCAAATTTTGAACCGTATCATAATCATAACTTTGAATTAAGTAGTGGTACTGATACTGGAATTAACTTTGGCTCTCTTTCTGTCACTGAAGATGATGTTTTAAGAGGTATTCATACACTTAAAGTTTCTTATACGGTTGACAACGATGGTTTGTCAGCCTGTATCCTAAAAAGGTGTGCTTTAAACCTAATTGGTCCACTTGCAATTATCTTTAATAAATCTTTGAATTCTGGTATTTTTTTGGATATTTGGAAAATGTCTTTTATAACACCAGTGCATAAATCTGGATCAAAAAATAACGTTGCTAATTATAGACCCATTTCCAAACTTTCTGCAATTTCAAAACTTTTCGAAATTATAGTAAAAGAAAAAATAATATTTGCGACCAAGGGTATCATTTCTCCCTGCCAACATGGATTTGTCCCAGGACGCTCGACTATATCAAACTTAGTTTTGTTCTCTGAGTATTGCATATCTGCGTTTTCTAATGGCTTTCAGGTTGACGTAATATATACAGACTTTTCTAAAGCTTTTGATAAAGTTTCTCATGTTTTACTTATTAAAAAACTAAACAAATTAGGCTTTCACTCAACATTTTTAAGTTGGATCGAGTCTTATCTCTCTAATAGACAGTGTTACGTGTCTTTTGATAATTTCAAGTCCTTTTCCTTTAGTGCAACGTCTGGTGTTCCCCAAGGGAGTATTCTGGGTCCATTGTTATTTATTTTATTTATTAATGATATTCCATCTTTATTTGTACATTCTCAATGTCTTCTATATGCCGACGACCTGAAAATTTTTCTTCAAATTAGAAACCAATCTGATGTCTTCCGACTTCAAGATGAAGTTAACAAACTCTACACTTGGTCCTTGAGAAATAATCTTTTCTTAAATATAAAGAAATGCGCTTTTATGTCTTTTTCGAAAACCCAAATTATTAGTCCGTCCGAATATCATATTAACTACACGGTGTTATCTCATGTCCAACAATTTAAAGATCTTGGCGTTGTTTTTGATGCCAAGTTTACATTTAATTCACATCTAGATTTTATCATCCCGAAAGCCTATGCTTTGTTAGCATTTATTAGGCGTCAAACTTCTTCTTTCTCAGACTCGTACACATTTAAAACGCTGTATTTTAATCTTGTTCGTTCTCGGTTAGAATATGCATCAGTAATTTGGCATCCGTATTATGCTGCTCATAGCTTGCGCATTGAGCGTGTGCAGAAATCTTTTACTCGTTTTGTTTTTCGTACGCTTAGTCTGGAAGTTTCACTTCCCACATATAGTGAACGATGTCTTTTATTAAACATAAAGTCTTTAGAGAGTAGAAGAAACTTACTTTCACTACTTTTTGCTTATGATATAATTTCTGGATCAGTTGATTGTCCTGTACTTTTGGAAAAAATTGATTTTAATGTACCTGCTAGGGTGCTAAGAAATATTGATATTTTTTACCTACCAACTAGTCGCACTAATTATGTTGCTAATGCACCTATTTATAGGTCATTATCTCTTTATAATAATATTAATGTTGACCATTGTATAGATTTTTCAATCTCGAAGGAAGTTATGAGGCACTTATTAAATCGAATTCTTTAATTATAGTTATCTTTACATATAAGAGAAAATAAGTTTTTTATAATATTTATGTTAATATTTATTGTATTCTTTTAATCTATAAGGAAGTTGTATCCAAAGATTAAAATAAAAAATGAATAAATGAAATGAAAATGAAATGAAATGATAAGGATAAAGATAAGGATAAGGATAAGGATAAGGATAAGGATAAGGATAAGGATAAGGATAAAGATAAGGATAAGGATAAGGATAAGGATAAGGATAAGGATAAGGATAAGGATAAGGATAAGTATAAGGATAAGGATAAGGATAAGGATAAGGATAATGATAAGGATAATGATAAGGATAAGGATAAGAATAAGGATAAGGATAAGGATAAAGATAAGGATAAGGATAAAGATAACGATAAGGATAAGGATAAGGATAAGGATAAGGATAAGGATAAGGATAAGGATAAGGATAAGGATAAGGATAAGGATAAGAATAAGGATAAGAATAAGGATAAGAATAAGGATAAGGATAAGGATAAGTATAAGGATAAGGATAAGGATAAGGATAAGGATAAGGATAAGGATAAGGATAAGGATAAGGATAAGGATAAGGATAAGTATAAGGATAAGGATAAGGATAAGGATAAGGATAAGGATAAGGATAAGGATAAGGATAAGTATAAGGATAAGGATAAGGATAAGAATAAGGATAAGGATAAGGATAAGGATAAGGATAAGGATAAGGATAAGGATAAGGATAAGGATAAGGATAAGGATAAGGATAAGAATAAGGATAAGGATAAGGATAAGGATAAGGATTAGAATAAGGATAAGGATAAGGATAATAAATAGAATTTTTGAATGGTGAATCTTATGCAATAACTCAAATTATACTAGAGAGGAATATTTATCCCGTTTATTGAAATAAATTTAAGTAGGTGATATGTTCTAAAAATTAAGGTGACGTTATTAAAAAAACAAGCATTAGAAGAATAAGAAAAAATTAAAAAATAGGGAAAAGGATAAAAAATCAATTGTTGTTGTGGTTGTTCTTTTATTTGTGACTTTTTGGAATTAATAAAATGATGAAAAATCCATTCACTGATTTTCGAGTTATAAGTTTAAGAAACAGATTTTTTGTAATTTTTTTTTACCGTTATCGTAATGAAAATACGATATTTAAATTTGTTTCTGTCACTATTTAATAAGTGGTCTCATTTTTATATATAACATTTTTCATGAAATTCGACTTTAAATAAAAAAAGTTTTTTTGTTTAATTTTTTTATCCAATTTTTTGTTTTAGTTTACTATTAGAAGAAGGTTGTATATAAAAAATATCAAAAGTCAAATCTGTGTCGCTCACCTTATGCATTATGTTAAAATAATGATTCAAGTCCTTGCGTTCGCATGACTGCCAATCGGCTTTGTAACCCAGTAGCAGAATGTTTGGTTTTAATTTGCCAATGCCAGAGGCCTGTAAAATTTTTTTTTGAAAAGAAAAAAAAATTACAAAATTGAACCAAAATACTTCAGCAAAATTGATTGCTTTCTATAATATTTAAGCAATATACCTGCATGAGAGCACGTGACCCTGCCTCAAAGTCTTCGCCATCAACTAGAGCATAGAAACCCTTGACACGATGTTTGCGGAACCAACTTGTGGCACGATCCTGCAAGTAGTTGCGATAGCGTTGCGTGCTCATGCCACGCAGCACATGACCGCAAATTAGGAGCGATAGATTCTTGGTCAACATGTAGGCAAAGTCCACAAGCACCGGCCGTGTATTGGGTAACCCCGACAATACCAAAATCTAAATTAAATTCCAAATTCACATCAATCACTGTATAAGTAATTTTATTAAAGGTTTTTATTTCGGAAAAAAGTCTGTCTAGTCAACTCGAAAAATGTGTATAGCTAGGAGAACACGTCACCTAAATGTCTAAATAAAAATAATCCCAATCTCAGATGAAATAACAGAAAAACATTTTCACATAAAACCTACGCAATTTTCAAGTTGTAAAGTGCCAAAAATTATGTTATAAGTGAAATGTAATTATTCCCAAACTTCATTCGGTTACATATTCTTAAGTCTACAATTGATATGTGTGTCACTTTGTAAATAATTGAATATCAAAATAAAAATGAAAAATTAAAAGAAAAAATATCAATAAAGTAAACAATAAAAACAAGAACTTTAATAGAGTGAATCACAACCAAAATCAAAATCTGGATAGAAATCAAAAACAAGATTAAAATCAAAATCAAAAGAAAATCAAAATCAAAATCAAAACAAAATCCAATAAAAGTAAAATAAGAAATTTAAAGTAAAAATATCAATAGAGTTGATAATAAACATGGAAACTTTAACAGCGTGAATCAAAATCAAAATCAAAATCAAAATCAAAATCAAAATCAAAATCAAAATCAAAATCAAAATCAAAATCAAAATCAAAATCAAAATCAAAATCAAAATCAAAATCAATATCAAAATCAAAATCAAAATCAAAATCAAAATCAAAATCAAAATCAATATCAAAATCAAAATCAAAATCAAAATAAAAATCAAACTCAAACTCAAAATCAAAACAAAATTAAATAAAAATACAAATAAAAATGAAAATGATAATAAAAATGAAAGGGAACATGACAATGGAAAACCAAAATTAAAATGAAAAAGATGAAGATAAAGATGAAGATGAAGATGAAGATGAAGATGAAGATGAAGATGAAGATGAAGATGAAGATAAAGATGAATATGAAGAAGAAGATGAAGATGAAGATGAAGATGAAGATGAAGATGAAGATGAAGATGAAGATGAAGATGAAGATGAAGATGAAGATGAAGATGAAGATGAAGATGAAGATGAAGATGAAGATGAAGATCAAGATGAAGATGAAGATCAAGATTAAAATTAAGATTAAGATGCAAATTTAAATGAAAATTAATTTAAAAATGAGAATGAAAATAGAAATGAAGGTGAAAATGAAAATCAAAATAAACATAAACATAAACATAAACATAAACACAAACATATACATAAACATTAACATAAACATAAACATAAACATAAACATAAACATAAACACAAACATAAACATAAACATAAACATAAACATAAACATAAACATAAACATAAACATAAACATAAACATAAACATAAACATAAACATAAACATAAACATAAACATAAACATAAACATAAACATAAACATAAACATAAACATAAACATAAACATAAACATAAACATAAACATAAACATAGACATAAACATAAACATAAACATAAACATAAACATAAACATAAACATAAACATAAAAATGAAAGTAAAAATAAAATTTAAATAAAAATAAAAAAAAACAATAAAATTTAAAATAAAAATGAAAATTAAAGTGAAAATGAAAATAACATTAAGAATAGAAATGAAAATAAATTAAAAATAAAAATAAATCTAAAAATAATAATAATAATAATAATAATAATAATAATTATAATAATAATAATAGTAATAATAATAATGATAATAATAATAATAATAATAATAATAATAAAAATAAAAATGAAAATAAAAATAATAGTAAAAATAATTATAAAACTATTAAACTATTTATAAAAACATAAAAATAATGAAAAAAGAAGATTTATTCTGCAATGTTTGTTTCTCCATTCCTTATACATAGAAGATGATTTTTTTTTATCCAACTACTATGCTAACTCCTATAAATATATGAAATTTGTAAACTCGACAGTTAAAGCTTCGATTCGGCTACTCTAGAGAAGTTTCTTTTTTACAAAGTTAAATTTGATTTAAAAGCTGTTATGAGGTATTTCCAAAGTAAAATTCAGGTAACAATAAGTTCCTTGTACGGCTCGCCGATTTGTGGACTTTGGTTCTAAATGCGAATATAGCATTTGTATAATTTAGCTTGTTTTACTAACCGAAGCTTTATGGAAGTGCTACCAACAATGCTTATGGTAAGACTGAATGTCGTTAACAACGCATGATGCAACATTTTTCCTAGAAGCTACAGTTTGTTTAATTAAAAACTTATTCAGTTGTAATGCTTCATTCTCTATAATCTTAAACGGTATTATGTAAAAAGCAAACATATTCTGTCGGTTCGAATCCTGGCAAAAATAAATTTTTGTCTTTTAAATTAAAGTTCCGGTACGCCTACCTTTTATAATTTCGAAATATTCCTACACAAGTTGCTTTCCAAAGCATAATACAAGTCCATATAGGTTCTAGAATACAACAAAAATTCGTCTTTTGACTCTTAAAGAAGTTAAGTCGAATCTTAACTGTTACAAACTTTTTTCCAAAAATACAACCTCATTGATCATTATGTGTCGCTTACCTGTGGCCTATAGTTCTTCACATGCTCTTCCACGTTGTTCAACTGTTGCACCGAAATCAAGGCATTCTTATAAGTTTGCGCCTGAGTGGTGGAACCCCAATTGACGTCAGGTTTGCGATAGGCAACAATTAAGTACAGTGCCAAAACAACGGAAAACGTTATCAAGGCCGTCCACCAGGAAATGAGAAACATGACCGCCACACAGAGTATAGCACCGACCAAACTCAACCACATGTTGTAATACTAGATCGTCGGACATCGATGGAGCCAAGTGTTAAAATATGATAATAAGTTGGTTAATTAATTAATGACAAGCATTAATATCAATTAATTCATTGCGGAAAGACCAAGAAGGCAGACCGTTGCATGCTCAAACTTACCTTAAATGTTGGCCGCCAACCAACTGGTTTCGCCAAACTGGCATGGAATGTACTGAAATTTATTAACATGTAGGCGGCCAGGAAGAAGTTCGAAATAAGCGGTGCTATTAAATTTAATTCACCAATCAAAATAAAGCTACACGCAATAAAAAATAATTATTAATAAATTAAGTTATTTTTATTTTAATGCAAAAATAATTAAAATTTTCGGCTTAATACTTACGCCACGGCAATGAAGAAGGTCAACACGTAGCCACGCACCGGTTCATTGTTCTTGCCGAAACCCTTGGCAAACCAAACAATTTTCGGATACAGCTCGTCTTTGCACAGCGCCTATAAGTATGCCATCATTTTTAATACCAGCTTAATGTCATTCTTTTTGCCAGAAAGAAAAAGGAAAAGGTAACGAATAGCATTTAGAGCTTACCTGAAATACTTTGGGTGCCGATACCAAACTAGCCAAGGCTGAGGACAACGTTGCTGCAAAGCAACCAGCATAAATGAGTGGCCCAAAACCAGAAACTAACTCAATAACCTGGAATGAGTTTTGTAGACCATATTTGCATTCATCTGAAAGATCAAAATGACGACATACTTAAAATCGTTAAGTTTTAATGAATATTTTTATTAATGATTCACACTTTAAACAAAAGGAAGTTCCATTTTATTTAACCCTTATGAACTGCTTTATTGTAATGATACTTGTTGTAAAAGTGTGGAGTGAATATCGGGCACTTTAAATTAACTGAATTAGGGAGTAAGGTTAGGTCATATTTTTTGAGGTGTTTCGAACTCTATAAATATTTATAGAAATTTATTGCTTTTCTTAGATAGTGTTGACGATTCTGGAACTTAATGCAACATTTTTGTGACAAAGAAAAGTAAAGTGGCAAACATAATAGAACCATTTATATTTAAAGCTCATAAGTTACTTAATATAAGTTGCTTGGACTCCACGTGAACAAAACTTCAGCCTTTATAACTAATGCCCTCCTTAAATATCCTCCCTGCAATATGCAAGTTTATTTAGTTATCCTCTATAAAAGTGAAAGCATTATGTTAATTCGGAAGTCGGATGATAATTAGTTAGAGAGTGGAAAGATCAAGTAGTGTCAGCAAAGGCGTCCGTAGAAATTGTTCAAGGGGAGGAAAAGATATGCATTGGTGTGCATATGAAAATGATCTGAACTTTTAACATATACACATAGGAAATAAAAATAAAAAAAACTTTTTCAGTACGGGGGGAAAGTGTCTCTCCCTGTTCTCCCCTGTGGACGCCCTTGAGTGTCAGTTACAATTTGCTTTATATATACACAAAGCAAAATTGCGGGGGAACATGCTCGCATTAATATTGTTCCACAATTTGACTGTACAACAGAAGAACCATTTATCTCGGTAATGCTACACGCATAGAAATTTTTCGTTCACCGCAACTGAAAAATTCACCAACTAAATTTCGTTTGCGAGTTGTATTTACCACAAACGAATATTCAGTTGTGAACTTAAAAAGATATCGTATATATACAGGGTGTTTCAAGAAGTTCTGCACAAATTTTTCCAGCGTATTCCTTGGCTCATTTCTTGAAGAAAAGTCCACAAGGACCATGTCCGAAAATGCACGGGTGCGAAATGGCAGCGGGTTCAAAATTTTCGGATTGGTGGTCGGAGGGTAGTAGGTAAAGTTACTAACTTCTGAGCCAGTCGTCGGATTTTGGATTTTGGGCTTGTTGGAAAGGTCTTTAAAAGACCTATCCGTATAAAATAAAACATTAATTAGAAAAAGATGAAAAAGCCGAGATACAGAGCTTTCCGAAAAAAAAATGGAAAAAAAATTAACATAACCTCAATTTGCTCCGCCAGAGGGCAGGTAGCTTATGTTGTTTTTTCTTTTAAAAGATAGTAATACCTCTTATCTTTCTAAAAGTACCAAAGCGAAGCCCAAAGGTCTTACCGTTCCAAAGTAATGACTATTTGACTGAAATGCAAAAATATTTTTTTGGAGCAAAATAACCCCACACATTTATTTGATTTTGTAAATTAACATGTAAATAAACCACTGGCTCAGAAGTTAGCAACTTTACCCTACTACCCTCCGACCACCAATCCGAAAATTTTGAACCCCCTGCCATTTCGCACACGTGCATTTTCGGACATAGTCCTAGTGGACTTCTTTCAAGAAATGAGCCAAGGAATACGCTGGAAAAATTTGTCCAGAACTTCGTGAAACACCCTGTGTGGAACTAATGCTGTGGGGGAACTAATGCTGTGGGGAACTTTTAACAAAAAAAAACAATTTAAAACAACTAAAATTAATTTTATTCTGCCTTTTATGTCAAAATTACTAGTGATAATCAGTGGCGGATCTACATGCGGGCTGAAAGGGCTATATACCCCTATCTTCCCCTTTTTAGAATTTTTTGTATGGGAAAAAACGCCTTAAAGGCCGTTTCAGCTCCTCCCTTTGGCTACAAAACTATAGTTTCAGCCCCCCTCTCCCTCGGGCGAATCCTAGATCCGCAACTGGTAATAAACCCCCGAAAATCGGGTACAGGTTCCTACGATTCGCATTAGAGTGAGTTTGTGTCTCAAGTCTTTTTGCCTTTTTTCAATTTTAAACGCTCATACTCATATGCTTCGGTGTGTGTATTAGACCGTACCTCAAAAACAAAGTGCGCCGTATACCAGCGATTATGAGGCATATTTGCAAGACAATTACGAAAAAAAATTTTTTGGTAATTGTCTTGCAAAAATGCGTCATATTCGCTGGTATACGCCGTACTTTTTTTTTTGCATTGGAGGTGGTACGGTCTAGTGTGTATATAAGATAGGAGTAATGCTTTCCATGCTAGTAATATCCAGTTTTTAATTCTACTTGAAATTTTGAGTAAAAAACTATTCTGAACTCTGAATTCTGAAAAAACTGAGTAGTATTATTCTTCACAAGTAGTATTCTTTGTTGGCAGCTTAGCCGGTTGGAAAAAACTCATAAGGCACTACACTACTATAACCAAAGAAAACTGTCAACATGACCTTGATTTTAGACTTGCTTTGACGTGGTTTTTTCGATCTCGGCTCATCTTTGGCACGGTATTCACTCGATTGATCGACTGTTTTCAGGTCGTAAGCGTAGACTCAAGTCTCATCATAAGTTATGATGCATTTTATTTTGCCTTGATAGTCGAAAAGCATTGTTTTACACACATCAACGCGGCGATGTTTTTCATTTTCGCTCAAAATGCTCAAAAATTGAGCATTTTTGACATCAATCGAGATTTCAGTTTTCTGAGGCCCAAATTGTCACTCAAAATGGTTTTCACTGATCATTCCGTTATACCAGTCAGTAAGGTCTCAGACTGGCAATCGACAATTTTGGAGCACCAATTCTTTGATTTTGTTAACGTGTAGCTCGTCAGTTGATGCTGATGGTCGTCCTGGCGGCCGTGCCTCGTCTTCAACGCTCGCTCGACCTTTCAACATTTTGCTTTCTCGACCCTCTTTCAACATTTTGCATCACTCATAAACTCTTGTTTTCGATAGAGTTTTCTCACCGAAGGGCTTCTGCAACATTTTCAATGTTTCGGCAGCAGAAATTTTATTCCGCATACAAAATATAATGGAACTGCGTTGTTGATACATTCAGACATTATAAAAAAAAACGAAATTTTTACTTTTTGGTATTTACAAAAGGACGCGTATCTCAAATACAAACACTAATGGCACAAACACTAATGAATATATTTAAATTCAAATTTCCCGGTATTTTTTGCCCACAGAGTAAATTTCTTTGACCAACAGAAGCTTGTTGCAGCACCTTTAAATCTTCGATCGAATTCATATCTTAGGTTCATTGTACCAGTTCGTGTAACGGAAACTTTTTGGGGTATGTGACAAATCATATTGGAAATTTCATAAACAAGGACCCCCTTAATTCACATTCATTGATTCAAAAAAAAAGAGATACAGTATACCGTGTATACAGTAAAGAAGTGAAACTTCTTCTTTGTATACACTCTTTCTCTTCTAGAATAAGAACCATTTTAGTGTAAAGGCTCGATTATGCAATCGTAAAGCTACGCAACGTAACGTGGCGACGTTACGATTTCTCTAACCACTTACACTTATTTTTCATAAGATAGAACTCTACGTCACGTTACGTTGCGTTGCTTTACGATTGCATAATCGAACCTTAAAGGCAAAGAGAGAACTTTTTAAACAAAAGAAATACAATAAAAAGTTTTTATAAAAAAAATATTCTGTTTATTTAATATTCATTGGTATGGACCTATCGCCGAAAAGCAATTAATTTGATAACCAATTTGCGTCGTATTTACATATAAATGTGATTATTTACATATAAATAAGTAATTTTACTCATATCAAATTATACTTTCTATTATTAATAATTTTTCGATATAAAATTATATAACTACAATATGTATAAAATAGTTATCTATTGAAAGAACTTATTCCAACTTTTCTTGCGCACAGTGTCAAGTTAGCGTTATGGGCGACAGCATATGCTTTATGAATTTGGGTTTTTATATAATTTTATATCGCAATATTATGAATAAAAATATAATATGTGTGATATAAGCAAAATTCATAGAGGTTATATTAATATATTGAATTAGAGATATACCAACGTTGGTATTCTAAAAAAATATTGGCATGGCAGCCCTAGTATGAGAGTCTACTTTGCGAAAATCATAATGCGCTCAGGGCAACTCTCTTATTCACTTCTGCTTCGCTGAATCTTTCTCTCTTCTACCCGAGTCATGGCAACCCCCCTGTCTACCACACATAGAACGCAATCAGCACACAATCTGCGGCTTTTGTCACCCAGCGGTAATCGAAGCGCTTCAAAAGCACTAAACAAGCGCTTCTGCCATAGCGCTTCACACATCTGAAGCGGTTTTTAAGTAAACCAAATTCATATTAAAATTTACTAGTAAACCCGTATGACGTTAAAACGCCAAAATGCGCTCGCAATATCTTCGTTGTGAGGCTTAATATCACATCTATTCTGTCGTTAACTAAAATTTACCGTAGCACGTCTCCTGAGCGAGTTATAATTCAACAATACTAAATTTCTGTTGGATAAGCTGCTATCTTCACGACCTGACTTTCCGTGCGTAGAATTGGGCTTATCACCCAATACAGATGTCTAAAGAAGAGGTATAGGATGTTTGAATCATCTGTGCAAAGTATGCTCTCCTTCAAATGAGCTGGCGGCGATGCCAGTAAAGGCTCCTGGAATAGCGATTTTGCATGAACTTGCTATTTTGTGGCTAGTGTATCAATATAAAATATATTTGTACGTTTTTCGCTTCGCTCAACTGCTTTAATAATACAATAGTATGAAATTGAAAATTTGAGAAAAAATTTATTACATAGTTTTAGGCATTAAGTAGAAAGC
The DNA here is from genome assembly GCA_943735915.1 of Pherbina coryleti. Classification (NCBI taxonomy): domain Eukaryota; kingdom Metazoa; phylum Arthropoda; class Insecta; order Diptera; family Sciomyzidae; genus Pherbina; species Pherbina coryleti. Next base: position 82,382,834 of record OX030952.1, on the reverse strand, counting down.
TGGCTTTCTTCGTAGAAGATTGTTTTGGTTTTCTTATTTAAATACAAAATTTTTAAGAAAAAGTAAGACCTTATTGCACATCTACAGAGCAAGACCTTTCTATTGATACCCTCTTTATAAAAATCGCATTTACGGCATAGATTTGATGGTCATCACAAAAAAAGCGCTTGTGTAATAATAATATAGAATAGATATTGGATATCCTAGGATGAAAGCGCTTCTTTACAAACAAATAGTTAAAAAGCTCTTTAAAAAAAAACAAAAAAAGTGAGAAAATTTTATAAGATGCGAGGATTGAACTCGGACCACTTGCATTACAATCAAATGTCTTACCGCTGTGCTATTACCCAGCTGTTTACATTACGAACAAAATGTGTATAAAAATCTGAAAAGCACATCCTCAAAGCATATCAAAACTACGCATAAAAAGCGATATTTCTAGGAACGCTTTTTATTTTGCCGCTGGGCATCTACAGCAAAAGTAGTTTGATTAATTAGTATATAGAGCAAATTTTTCATTAAGAGTTTAGCTCATTGTATAGAACGCCGTCTTTGTAATCTTGAGTTCGCAGGTTCGATCCTCAGCGGTAACAAGCCGATTTTTTAAGTCTTTTGTACAATGTATATCCATCTCATTCTCTCTACTGTAAAACATATCTTTCTTCTCTATCGTGTAACGAAATGAAGTAAATTGACCTTGAAATTTCACTCCTCAATATTCTCGTTCAAATTTCGAAGCGCCGCCTAAGAAGTTTCACTTCAAAAAAAAAATGTATTTTCATGGCAAGCTTACGAACGCCATTAACTGTACAAACGTTTCCGGCAGCATTTTCGAAGAAATAATGCCCAATCACTCCTTCTAACCAAAATCCGTATGAAGTCGGTCATTACTTTTGGAAGCCTGAATTGAACCAGTACTCTCCAAATTATTAATTAAATTTACCACTCTAGTGTGCGACGACGCATTACGGTGACTAAACAATGTGCAAACTTTTCGCACCGTACCTCACCATGCATGTATCTTGCGACCTTGCAACCTCACAAAATAAGCAAAATTATTAAATTTAAACATTACTCAGCATGTGGCTTTCTTAACTAGTGCATAAAAAGACAATTTATATTAAAATACACAATACCCAACCTACTCTGAAATTCACTCAATCAGTGAATTTCATCAAAACTACCACCACAGAGCGAAAACTTGGTTGCATAAATATTGTGGAAATTTCTTTTTAAATTGTCTGAAAGTGATAATTTTTCTGATTTACGGTTGATGACTTTGAAGATTTTCTCATAATATGCATGAATAATTTAGAATATGTAAAATTATGAAATAAATCTAAACTTTGAAATTAAATATTTAATAAATGAAACTCATATTTCTTGGGTTTGACAGTTTTGCCAACTCAGTTTGGGTGGGTTTTGTGTTTGAACCGTGGCTATAAATAGAATGAATATAAGTTTTATTTTAGAACTTTCTCAAGAAAAACACACAGTTTAACGCTTAACACCTACCCACCCAAAATGGAATTCCCTCTGCGTGCTTTGAACTTTTGCTCGTGTCATGTTTATGCATGTCAAGTAAGTCTGTGCTCCTAATATGCTTTATTAGCATTGCTTTTTGACTATTGCGGGGGGTAAAAACTTGTTCGGAATATCATTTTTGTGTCTGGAATATTATTATTTTTTTTTATTATTATTGTTACAATATTTTATTGACAGCTGCAGCTCTTAATTAAATTTCAGTTAAGACAATGTTAATAATCATGAAGGGGGTGGAGCGAGTGATATTGTGAAGAAATTAATTTCAGCTGACAGCGTTCTATGAGAAAGAAACGCAATTAAATGCAAAGAAATACGAGTACTTATAAGATATGTTGAACCTGTTTCAGTTATGTTCTTAGATGGAACCAGAGGCGTTCCTAGGGGGGTGGTCCGCCCCGGGTACCACCATTTTAGGGGTGACACCATTTCGATATTTTTTTTTATTTCTCAAACAGAAAGAAAAAGGTACAAATACATTACGTTAAAAAATGTGTGTCCCGTTTTGTCGCATTGAAATAATTTCTAACAATTTGTGTATCAGTAGCTTCATGCGAAAGGAGTTTTTCAAAGCTAAAATTAATTAAGACTTATTTAAGATCTTCCATGGGACAGTCAAGGCTTTCCGATCTTGCTATTTTATCCATTGAAAACGAGCTTGCAAGTAATATTGATAGTTAATAGTTAATAGTTAATAGTTAATAGTTAATAGTTAATAGTTAATAGTTAATAGTTAATAGTTAATAGTTAATAGTTAATAGTTAATAGTTAATAGTTAATAGTTAATAGTTAATAGTTAATAGTTAATAGTTAATAGTTAATAGTTAATAGTTAATAGTTAATAGTTAATAGTTAATAGTTAATAGTTAATAGTTAATAGTTAATAGTTAATAGTTAATAGTTAATAGTTAATAGTTAATAGTTAATAGTTAATAGTTAATAGTTAATAGTTAATAGTTAATAGTTAATAGTTAATAGTTAATAGTTAATAGTTAATAGTTAATAGTTAATAGTTAATAGTTAATAGTTAATAGTTAATAGTTAATAGTTAATAGTTAATAGTTAATAGTTAATAGTTAATAGTTAATAGTTAATAGTTAATAGTTAATAGTTAATAGTTAATAGTTAATAGTTAATAGTTAATAGTTAATAGTTAATAGTTAATAGTTAATAGTTAATAGTTAATAGTTAATAGTTAATAGTTAATAGTTAATAGTTAATAGTTAATAGTTAATAGTTAATAGTTAAGAGTTAATAGTTAATAGTTAATAGTTAATAGTTAATAGTTAATAGTTAATAGTTAATAGTTAATAGTTAATAGTTAATAGTTAATAGTTAATAGTTAATAGTTAATAGTTAATAGTTAATAGTTAATAGTTAATAGTTAATAGTTAATAGTTAATAGTTAATAGTTAATAGTTAATAGTTAATAGTTAATAGTTAATAGTTAATAGTTAATAGTTAATAGTTAATAGTTAATAGTTCATAAAAAAAAAAAAAAAACATAACTGGCCATTTCAGCCCTTGAAAGGACTTTGACCTAGCTTTTATGATCAATTGTGTTGTGCGTGTTATTAAGTTTGTACACAATGGACCGAGAAATGGACCTACAGGTTTAACGCCGACTCTGAACGGCGATGAACGGAATGTTCTTATTCTCAAGAAGCTTGACATGGCATTTTTATTTCTCTCTGAGGTTTGCCATTGTCTGCAGAGAGGTGGCGGCCGTACAGAAAAATTATTTTAATTCAAATAATTTTCTGTCGCTGCTGGGGTTCGAACCTGGGTCTCCAAAGTTCGTTGACATAGCGGCCACGCACCTTAACCAACTACGCCACGGACGCCAAAGATAATAATAAAAACACTTAATCTCATCGAATTGGTTTCTTTTTGCATTTAGAAATTTTTTATAGGGGTGACACCATGAGTATCCGCCCCGGTTATCACCAACCCTAGGAACATAATGGGAAGGACGTTGCAAAAAAAAATATTAATAATATCATCAGTTTAACAAATAAACTCAGCTGATACGAGTGTACCCGGTATTATTTCGGTTTTAAAATAAAAAATCTAAGTGTCCAAATTTTTATTTAATTTAAGTAAAATTTTTGAATAATGTGCCCAAAAGTCCCAAAAAATTGTTTTTCATATTAACTTATTTATGCTAAAATAAAGATTTTTTTCTATAAATTATTTCAAGGTTGTAACATATAAGTTTTATTTTAAATTATGCTATTTTGTGTTTAATTATATTTGACGAACATAGAATTTTTAGAAAAATTTTGTCACATAATAGGTTGTTTTTAAGGAATTGACTATGGTCCAGGAAGTTTTTTTAAGGAGGCATATAGGTTAAAAAAACATATAAATAAAAATTTTTTTAGTAGTTTTTTTTCATAGAAGGAAAAAAGATATCGTTTTCAAATTTTGCAAATATATTTATTAACATTTAAAGAATACAAAGAATACAGATGATGATGAAGCACCATCTCAAGCCACCGTGTTTCGCGGGTTTTCCAAATTCAATCGTGGTTGCACTTCGCTACAGGACGAATTTCGTGAAAATCATCCAAAATCGGGTGTTGTGCCACAAAACATCGATGCTGTGCGTGAACTGATATTGCAAGATCCACTAAGGGAAAAACCTACGGACTGAGTATATAAATGTATGTACTCATGACAGAAATTTCTGCACACAGAAATTTTACATTTTTCCTGTAATAAGTACATGTTGTAATCTGTATTGACTACATAATGCTTTTAAGCAGTGCTGTAGTCAGTAAAGAACTTTATGTACCCATCACAAAATTGTTGAAAATAAATTTATGTAATGAGCACAGTTCCGATGTAAGTAATACATAGGTTATTGATCCATCACATAAAATTTGTACAACAAATATGTGATGAGTACAGCATCTAAGTACCATCTTCATGTACTCAGAACATACATTATTTACTCATTACATAAATTATTTACCCATTTCATATTTGTAGTACATAATATTATGTAATGAGTACATACATAATTGACTCATTACATATCTGAGTACAAGTTATGTTTGCTCTTTACGCTCATATTTGCTCATTACGCTCTCGTTAATTAATATAAAAATAAACAAATTATAAATAACTTTAAGACAATAAACTTATGTATAAAACATAAAACATTAAAATAAAGATTTTACTTAATTATTTAAATTAATGAAATCTAAAAGTGGCGACGAGGATAAAAGAAAAAAAAAAGCATTAATAAAACTAACTTAACTCTGACTCTTAAAAACTCTAAAAAAAAATTGATATTAAAAATTTTGCAAAAAAGTAATAAAAATTTGTACAAAAAACTTATGTTCATATTCTACATATAATCGGCAATAGTAAAGATTGCTTAAAACATTGCGAGTGTTCTAAAAACAGTGTCTAAACAGAAAAATACAACAACAAAAACTTGCTTTTAAAGTGCTTTTGATTCCAATTTGCAAAATTCTAACCCGTTAAAACGGTCAACTTCGCTTATACATACCAGAGTTTTACTTATACATACCAGAGTTATACTTATATATACAAGAGTTATATTTATGCAAGTGTTATACCAAAGAACATATACTATTGTTGCTGGTTAATGCTTCTAAAAACTTTTACATAAAGACTCTTAAAAGAAAAGTGTATAAACATTGTTGCTAAACAATATATACTTTTGTTGCTGGTTAATGCTTCTAAAAACTTTAAAATAAAAACTCTTAAATAAAAAAACGTTTGTAAACATTGTTGCTAAACAAAATAAAAATGGCACTGACATTATCAGAGGCGTTAAGAGAGGCTCGTAGCATACCGTTTTTCGATGGACAAAGCGATTACACGATCACACATTATTTAAGAGACGTCACAACAATTTTATCGCTGACAAACGAAGAAGAACAACATATAATATCCAAAGTTTTGTGCAACAAATTGAAAGGCCGAGCATTACATGTAACTCATCAACTCAACGAACCTACTTTTGAGAATATATTAAATAAATTAAAAGAAGAATTTGGTGTTAAGTCAACATTTTTAAATTTAAGATATGACGCAATGAATGTTAGGGCTTTAAGTATTGAAGATTTACATAAAAAGCTAGGAGTTATTTTACAAACAATGAATACTAAATATACTTTAGAAGGTGGAAGTGATACTTTATACACACCACAAAATAACTCAAAATTAATCTTTGAAGTTTATTTACAATTTTTGCCATTTAATGTAAAAACTTTGTTGTTGCAAAATCACATAAACAATATGGAAAATGCATTTACCTATTATTTACAGAACAATATGTTGAAAGATATTGATATAAACATTGGTAATATGAATATAGATACTCGTTCCAAAAATAATAAATATAATTATAATTTTCTCAGTAATTCCTCTGTGTTGCATAATAAAAGAAATATTAATGAGAATTATCAAGGAAATGGTAATTTTTATAGGAATCATTCGAATTTTCCAGCTAATTGTAATGGAAATGCTGGTAATCGTCAAAATTTCGCAAATTCTAATAATAACTACAAAAATTATGATAATAAAAATTATTCTGGAAATTTTAATAATAATTTTGGCACAAATGGCCATACCAATTTTAATAACAACGGTAATAATTATAGTAGAGATAATGCCAGTGGAAACATTCGGGGTAGATCAAATTATCAGGGAAATTATAAAAATACAAACAAATCTGGAAGGTTTTCTAATAATGTAAGATTCAATGAGCACCCATCTGTTGTTCCAATGGAAGTAGAGAACATTGAAAATTTTCAGCTTTCTCCACTTCGACCGACTTACCCCTAGTAGATTTGACCATCGAAGGTGTTTCAATAAGGTGTCTAGTCGATAGTGGATCGGCTACCACATTAGGTGATTTTAAAATTTTTGGTAATTTTCGCAGTCGTAGAGCATTAGGAAAACCTATTCTTATAAAAACTCTTTTTGCATCCGAAGTAATATTAGAAGAAGTCATCGTTAGTATTCCAGTAGAATTTGAGAAAGTAGACGAAACAATGTCTGTTAAATTATTAAACTTTAAAAACAAACCTTTCCAATGCATACTTGGATTAAACGTTCTCGAACCTCTAAAAATGCTGATTGATTTTTCACAAAAAGTAATTCGTGTCAACAATAAAATAATTCCATTTGTTAATAACAAGGTTACAAGTTATTTACCCATCAATGATGAATTTTATGCCTATTGTTCTCAAACTGACACATATCCTGATAAATTTTCATTAGATAAAAGTAATTTCAATATAGATCCATTAATTAATAAAGATTTAAATATCGAAGAAGGGCGATTGTTAAAAAGATTTCTATTGAAATACAAAACAATGTTTTTTTTAGAAGGTCAACACTTACCAGCTTTAGAAACGGTTAAACATTGAATTATAACAAAACCTCATGCTCCTATATACACTAAAAACTACCGTTATCCATACGCGTTGGAAGAAGAAATAAATTCCCAGTTAAAGTCTATGTTAGAAAGTGGTATAATTAGGGCTAGTAAATCTCCTTATAACTCTCCGCTATGGATCGTCGAGAAAAAATCAAATAGTAGTGGCAAAAAGAAATGGCGTTTGGTAATTGATTATCGAAAATTAAATACTCTTACTATCGATGACAAATTTCCATTGCCAAATATAGAATCACTTTTTGAAAAGCTTGGACGAGCGCAATATTTTTCCACAATTGATCTCGCCAAGGGATTCCACCAAATATTGATGGACGAAACTGACATAGAAAAAACAGCATTTTCTGGTCCAAATGGACATTAATTTACGCGTATGCCATTTGGATTAAAAAATGCGCCTGCGACATTCCAGCGTATGATGAACACAATTTTATGTGATTATATTAATAAAATTTGCATTATTTATATGGATGACATTTTAATATTTTCTACATCTATTAGTGAGCATTTTGAAAATTTAACCAAAATATTCAACCGTTTGTCCGAAAACAATTTAAAAATACAATACGATAAATGCAATTTCTTATCAAGGTACACAGAATTTCTAGGTCATATAATTACACCTGAAGGGATTAAGCCAAATGCTGAAAAAATACAGGCTATTCAAAACATAAAATTGCCACGAACAGTGAAAGAGATTCAATCCTTTTTAGGTCTGACGGGATATTACCGTAAATTTATTAGGAATTATTCGATGATAGCTGCTCCCATTATCAAGTATTTGCGAAAAACTGAAAAAATTAATTTAAAGAATACACAATATATTGAAGCATTTGACAAATTAAAACTTATAATGACCTCACCTCCACTATTAGCATTTCCTGATTTTTCAAAAAAATTTATTGTTACAACTGATGCCAGCAATGTTGCGATAGGCGCTGTGCTTAGCCAAAATAACAAGCCAATTTTTTTTGCTAGTCGCACATTGAATGGATCTGAAAAACGCTACCACACGTTGGAAAAAGAGTTACTAGCAATAGTGTGGGTGGTAAGGCATTTCAGACCTTATTTATTCGGACGTTCATTTGTTGTTCAAACGGATCACCAACCTTTAAAATGGTTATATTCTATGAAGGATCCAAGCGCACGTATTTTAAGGTGGAAAACCTTGCTAAGTGAATACGAGTTTGAAGTCGAATATATTAAAGGTAGGGAAAACAAGGTCGCTGACTTTCTAAGCCGACAAAAACATAATGATGTATTAGATAAAGAAGAAAATTTAGACATTAAGTCTCTATTTGAAAATTCTTTAGAAACGGTGCATTCAGCATGTGAAAATCTAAATGATCATTTCCTTATTTCTGAGTCAATAGTGAACAAATATACTACTCAAATTCGACTGGTGAAAAACAAAACCACTGAAAGCAAAATATTATATAATAAATACCGGATTGTCTATATTAATAAATTCGACTTAGAAAAAGGCACTTACCTGACAGATCTATTTAGAAAATATATAAAAAAGGGCACAACAGGGATTCATTCAGAATTACCTGATAACTTATACAATATTGTGCAAGAAAAATTGATAAGTTTATTTTCAAACGATAGTAAAATCAAATTTACTAAATGCAGTTTTAAAGCATTAGACATGACAGAGGAAGACATTTTAGAGGTAGTGGAAAAAATTCATACAGAAGGTAATCATAGGTGTGTGTTAGAAAATTACGAGCAACTTAAATTAGAGTATTTTTATCCAAATCTTAAAAAAGTTATCAATAGATTTATCAATAAATGTGATGTGTGCAATGAGAACAAATACGCAAGGAAACCATTGAAAAAACTTTTTAATTACACTGAAACTCCCAGTAGTCCTAATGAAATAGTACACGCCGACGTATTCCATTGTTTCCGCACTTGTTTTTTAACGACAATTGATAAATTTACTAAACTAGCTTCCGTACATAAACTGCCTGATAGAAATATGATCACAATTAAAATCAAACTCCAGGAAAGATTAGCTTGGCTAGGAAAACCGATGAAATTGATAATGGACAACGAATTTAATAATTCTCTTATAAGATTATTCTGCCGTGAAAATAATATAATTCCCCATTTCACTACCCCGAACAGCCATACTGGTAATGCAGACGTTGAGAGATTGCATTCCACACTATTAGAACATATCCGTATTTTAAAAAATACTGACAACTCTTTGGAAATAGAGGAAATTATGATTAAAGCAATTGGTTTTTATAACAATTCTGTACATAGTTCAACTAATGTAAAACCAATAGATTTTATCAATAAAAACAACATTGATTTTGGAAAAATTAAAAATTATGCTTACCAAAAGAAAAAACAAGCTATAGATAAAATAAATGCAAAAAGAGAAAATGTTCCGAATTTTGACAACGACAAAGTTTATATTAAAAACCCTCTTGCAACTAGAAACAAAATTGCGAAAAGGTTCATAAAATTACCTAAAAGTTTTCCGAATAAAGTTGACATAGCTCAAATCAAGAGACCACATAAAAATGTTTAAATGCTTGTACCATAATTGTTTTAATATATGCATTTTGTATTTCGTATGTAAGTTATATATGTATTTATATATTTGAATTAAAAAATAGAAAAAAAAACTCCCTGTATTATATTTTACATTTGTTATACTGTATATTTTGTATTTAAAAGAAAAGAAAACAAGAAAAATCATTGTAAAGCCTAAAATGAAAAAAAAATACACTTCATAATATTGCTATTATGGCTTCGATATAAGACATTATATTGTATATTGAATGTTTTTTTTTCATGTTAATGATAAACCTGTTTAACTTGTTTTAACTTGTGAATCGCAGAGACGCGATTCCAATTTGCGGTTGGCGAGTTATGTTTGCTCTTTACGCTCATATTTGCTCATTACGCTCTCGTTTATTATATTTAACATTAACATTAATATTAACATTAACATTAATCTCTGAAGATTTCGTCTCATTGCTTAGACGCTCGAATATGTTTTAGCTTTTAACTTAATGGTTAATCTCGTTTCGTATGTAAACCGGTTCACTTGTCATCGTCATGTTTGAGTTAGAAATATGTTTTAATGTAAAGAGCAATAATTAAATCGTAATGTTTAAAACAAGAATTATAAAATGTTAACTTTATAAACTAAATAAATATATTATACAATATAAAAATAAACAAATTATAAATAACTTTAAGACAATAAACTTATGTATAAAACATAAAACATTAAAATAAAGATTTTACTTAATTATTTAAATTAATGAAATCTAAAAGTTACATGTGAGTGCATATTAGAGAGCTGCTCACGCATAACACAAATGACTTGCAAGCCATCTACCATTGGGTTTCATTGGTTTTTTTTTTACTATCGGCCGACATCAATATGTGAACGTCGCAAAAACCGATATGTTTGGCCCATCTTGCTTCGTTTTCAAGATATGTCGTTCTTCTCAATTTTTTAAAGTAATCATATCGACCGACCTCTCTACCTGTGCATATCGAGTTTGAGACCCCCTTCATAACACCCAAGTCCGTATTGGTATCCGTATTTATGCATTGAATAAATGTCTTACTTTAATCACATAAGTGAGACATGTACGGAGTGCATATTTTATACGCCGTTGTGCAAGCGAGAAATGAACTGAGTCTATAGTTTATGTATTGAGTACATTTCTTGTAAAACGTTGCATAAAATATTGGTTGAGTACACGTTGTTTATATTTATTAAAGTCTGCAATGTATTCAACACATATTTCGCTGTGTTGAATACATTTTTTATTGATTTTATAAAGTGAATAAACACATATGTAACCATTACACGTTTACTTTACTCAGCACATGCAGTTCTCGTTGCGTTCTCATACAAGACGCAGTACATATATTTACATAGATAAGATGTCTCTGTACTGATTGCATGACTTTTTCTCTTAGTGTCGTCATGTGACCTATCATGAGAAAGAGGCATCTTTGGGGGTTGATGGAACCAGCATACATTCAATAGTGCATAAATATTTGGCCGTCAAAAAGATTTGTTCACAAAAAAGGTCCGCGTCGCATAGTGGGTTGTAATCCCAAAAAATGGAGATTAATTCACCTAGAAGTCATAGGGAATTTTTGACTTTTGTTTTAGTTAGATTGGGTACAAATGAAAAAAAAAAATTCTGTTCGTCCATCCGTCTGTCCATCTGTCCGTCCTTCGACATAATTAAAGTCGCAATTTTAAAGCTATCGTCATGAAATTCGATATTTAAGCTTATAACTAAAATAAAAAGATGAAGTTCGAAAATGAGACAAATCCGATGAAAACCACGCCTACCTCCCATACAAAGTGACTTTATTTTAGAAGTAAAATCTCTTAAAAACCAACAAAAATTAAAGAAATGCTTTGAAATTTTGCACGTAAGTTTTTCTCTTCAATATAAATCCTAACTATGAAATTCGGAACAATCAGATAAAAACCACGCCTACTTCCCATACAAAATGACGTCATCTAAATAGTAAAACCTTCATAAATTCCTCAAAAATCAATTCAAATATAAATAATTTTAATAATTAAAATGTATTCTAAATTTGAAATTCGGAGAAGTTGTAAGTAAACCACGTCTATCGTCCATATAAAATGACGTCATCAATATAATAAAAACTTGAAAACTTCGACCCAGTCTATTATTTAAGTGACTATTATCACGATTTATGTAATCAAAATGATTCACGCAAAAACGCGCAACTTTTTATTGCTGATCATGGAAGCTTAGATATTCAAGTTTAATACAAAATTTTCATTTCTACTACGGTATTCCTATTTTAAAACTCCACGTATATTTCGAAAATAGCGCAAATTTTGACATATTTTAAAAATTTTTTTTAAATATTTCTACACAATTATTTTTATCTATTCTTTTTTAAAATCACGCTTAGATACCTGAAGTTGAAGGTTCCATAATAAAAATATCACTTTTGACGTACAAGAAAAAAATATTAATTTTTGAACCATGCCAAATTTCAATTTGTTCAACTGTTAACGAAAAAACCAAAAATTTCTAAACTTTTAGGCTATGCAGCAAAAGAAGTAAACAATATATAACATTGCAATTTTCAGTAGTGATGTATAATTTTGTGCTTTTTGATCGAGCAGTAAAAATTTAAAAAAAAAAAATATGTACATTTTTCAATTAATCTCCACTTTTTTCGATTTCAACCCTCTGTGCGTCGATTGGTCAAAAGAAATGATAAGATAATACAATCACGATGCTTCGAAGAATGTCTATTACATCGTAACAGGTTATGAATCATGGATTGATGCATATGAAGCCGAAACTAAACAACAATCGACTGTATAGGTCTTTCAAAACGAGCCAAATGCAACAAAACATCGAAGCAAATGGTCGCCTGTTTTTTCGCAATAACTGGTCATGTCGCCACCGTTTCATTAGAACAACATAGAACGGTCAATTCTGAACGGTACACCTCCATTTGTTTCCCAGAAATGTTCGGAAAAATCAGAGAAATCAATCACAGAAGACGAATCATTCTCCACCACGACAATGCAAGCTCTCACACATCAGCTCAAGCAAAATGTTTTTGACATACAAAACATCGAATTTATGGGTCATCTGTCGGACAGTCCTGACTTGGCACCCAATGATTTCTTCTTATTCCCGCAGATCAAAAATAAATTAAGAGGTTAACGTTTTTCGACGCCCGAAAAAGCGGTTGATGCGTTCAAATCACATGTTTCAGAGCTACCTCAATCGGAGTGGAAAAAGTGCTTCGGAAATTGGTTCAAGCGCATGCAAAAGTGTATTGATCTTCATGGAAAATATTTTGAAAAATAATAAAGCCATTTCCTATTGTAAATATATGTTTTTATCTGTCTATCTCAAGACTTAAAAGTCAACCCTCGTATGAACGTTGAATTAGAAGAATACGTTGCGTAGACGACTGAAGTTGAAACTTTAAACGCGTTTTTTTCGAAATCTGACGAAAATTTATCGAAAACTACTGAACCGATCTTTTTGAAATTTTGCAAACTCATGCAAAAAAAAATAAAACACAAAAATTATAGAGTTAAACTAAAATGCAATTTACAATCATTTCGACCTGATCTGAAAGAACTTGGATATATTAACGTTCTTAAAAAAACAAACGCAGTCTTCTGTGTCTTGGAAAGAACTCAACTCCTTGATTTAATTTTAAATTCAGATAACTTTTATTAATCTTACTCCTTAAGCTTATTTCTCTTACCAATAGTATTATTCAAATTTCTCTTATTTCTAGTTTACAATAATATATATACCTATAAATATAGTTTGTAGTTTATAGTTTATAGTTTATAGTTTATAGTTTATAGTTTATAGTTTATAGTTTATAGTTTATAGTTTATAGTTTATAGTTTATAGTTTATAGTTTATAGTTTATAGTTTATAGTTTATAGTTTATAGTTTATAGTTTATAGTTTATAGTTTATAGTTTATAGTTTATAGTTTATAGTTTATAGTTTATAGTTTATAGTTTATAGTTTATAGTTTATAGTTTGTTGTTTATAGTTTATATTTTATAGTTTATAGTTTATAGTTTATAGTTTATAGTTTTTAGTTTATAGTTTATAGTTTATAGTTTATAGTTTATAGTTTATAGTTTATAGTTTATAGTTTATAGTTTATAGTTTATAGTTTACAGTTTATTGTTTATAGTTTATAGTTTATAGTTTATAGTTTACAGTGTATAGTTAATAGTTAATAGTTTATAGTTTATAGTTTGTAGTTTATAGTTTATAGTTTATAGTTTATAGTTTATAGTTTATAGTTTATATTTTATAGTTTATAGTTTATAGTTTATAGTTTATAGTTTATAGTTTATAGTTTATAGTTTATAGTTTATAGTTTATAGTTTATAGTTTATAGTTTATAGTTTATAGTTTATAGTTTATAGTTTATAGTTTATAGTTTATAGTTTATAGTTTATAGTTTATAGTTTATAGTTTATAGTTTATAGTTTATAGTTTATAGTTTATAGTTTATAGTTTATAGTTTATAGTTTATAGTTTATAGTTTATAGTTTATAGTTTATAGTTTATAGTTTATAGTTTATAGTTTATAGTTTATAGTCTATAGTTTATAGTTTATAAATATGTATAAAAATATGTACATAGGTAACTTACATTACTATATACATGTACTTTTTTAACCCCTCAATCATACTTAATTGGAATTTATTATGGTTACAATAAAAATTGGAATTTTGGCGGACGGAGATATATGTATATTTCAAATTTCTAGCCATAGGGTGTTTCAACAATTAGTTTAGGATTTATTTTTTTTAAATTAAACTTTTTTAAACGTCCCCGGACGTCCGGGGCGAAATCATTTGGATGTTTTCACAGTATTCACATCTTGCACTGAGCCAGTGTCTTTGAAATTTTTCTTTAACTTGCGCACACAAAACGTCTAAGTAGACACAGGATTACGAGGAAAATTTTTTTGAATTTTGCGCATCGTAATCGCGATTGATCATAAGAAGTTCAGTCTAAGTTCTTTCAAGGGCTGAAATGGCCAGTTTATTTATTATTATTTAACCTTGATTGATCGCGAATTTTCGTTATAAAATTATCGTTTAGTGTCACGACCGGTACGACCACAACGGAATTAAGTAAACCATTGGAATTGATGGTGCTGTGGTACTATGGGGACCATAGTTTTAATGAAGCCTTTCGTTGGTTTCAGTGATGGTTTTTTACGCTGATGGTTTAATATTTAAGATATATTTTTAACCCTTCGTTGCATGAGATTACACATACGCAATATTGACTTCTAAGAGATATAGCATACACACCCTGTGAATATACCTAAAGGGATTTTATTTAAAAATAAATTTAGACATTTTTTTATTAGTTGTTGTCTTCTTTTGTCAAATTGTTGATTTAATTTGTCCAAAATATTGATTCGATCAAGGTCTGTCTTATACGTAGAAAAAATAAGTGAATATATTTAACCTTAGACCCGTTTACATGTTTTACAACTTAATCCTGTTTATCTGGGTCATATTGACCCGTAGTGTATTTTATATGGAAATTGTCTATTCTTCAATGAGATAAAATTAAAAAGTGCTTTTATTTCATGAAATATTAATTTTAGGATTTGTTTTGAAGGTAACACGATTAACATGCACGAACATAATGCGAAGGTCAAAAAGTTTTGAGCAATGGTTACACACAGCAGACGTTTTATTATCCTTTGCTTTACTGTTACCCTTATATGCTACGCAACTTCGTCGTGATTTCTAATCCTGTAAAAACGGTGAATGAAACAAGAATGAAGAACATTCATTTGAAATGGAAATTATTTACATATATTTTTTTTATCTAAACTCTTACATTTGAAGCGATTTTTTAAGGCGTTTTAGCTTCATACCAATCAAGCTCAAAGCAATACTTAGGCCGTGTGCTATCCGGAAACTTTTTACTCGGATACCGAATTTTTGACAGTCTGAATGAGAATATTTGGCATATGGGGATGAATATGATTGTCAAAAATTCATGTAGCCCCAGGAGCTAGTATAATAAATAATAAATAACTGGCCATTTCAGCCCTTGAAAGGACTTTGACCTAGCTTCTTATGATCAATTGTGTTGTGCGTGTTATTAAGTTTTTACACAATTGACCGAGAAATGGACCTACAGGCTTAACGCCGACTCCGAACGGCGATGAACGGAATGTTCTTATTCTCAAGAAGCTTTACATGCCATTTTTATTACTCTCTGAGGTTTGCCATTGTCTGCAGAGAGGTGGCGGCCGTACAGAAAAATTATTTTAATTCAAATAATTTTCTGTCGCTGCTGGGGTTCGAACCTGGGTCTCCAAGGTTCTTTGACATAGCGGCCACGCACTTTAACCAACTACGCCACGGACGCCACGGACGCCAGACAATTAATATAATAAATAATAATGACCGAAATAGCTTCAGATATATAAATATTTAAGATATATTTTTAACTAAATATTCGTTTGTGGCAAATACAACTCGCAAACGAAGTTTAGTTGGTGAATTTTTCAGTAGCGGTGAACGAAAAATTTCTATGCGTGTGTGAAAGCAACCAGTTTAAAAATGTTTCTAAGGCAACCAGTTCAAATATGGGGAAAAAGGAGTGTTTATGGGGACAATTATCTTTTCCTATGACATCAACCCGCAAAAAGCGACAGTTCGTTCAATGTTAAAGGGTATTGTAGTGGAACTAGTACTAGTCCTTCTTGGAACTAGTTCAGAACAATTTCAAATTTGGTCCACTTTTTTGCTGAGGTATTCGATACGGTGAGAACAGAGTGGTGGACAATATAATTTTTTTTTCTTTTTTTTTTTTTTTGAATAAACCTCAATAATTTTTATATAACTTACACGTATTTGATGAGCTTGAATTTAATACCAGGCGATTATAAACTTATCTCTCCGCATAACTAGTTTCAGAATGAATCAATACCTATAGGACATATATATCAGATGCATATGAAGGAAATCGTAAATCTTTAAAACATGTTTTTGGGATGACCCAAGATTGTTTCGTGCGGCACATCTGGCTATAAAATTTCGGAAAATAAATTATTAACAATTTTTTTCAGTCTATTAAATGTAATATTTTGGTAAATTTTTTCCTAATTAGCCGAATAAAATCTGATGGAATGAGCCTTCAAGTAAATATTGCCTCACACACTGTTTTGCTGTCAGAGTAAACAATTATCCCTACAAAATGAACAGCAGCACATTAAAACAGCTTCAGAAAAGAGCGATAGATCTATCAAAATCAACATGACAGCATAAACTCAAGGTAAATTATATTCAATAGCAACCCAAGAATGTTAAACCGCAGCAACTTTTATCGCTCAAAGTCAATTACGTATACATCACTCAAAATATTTTCCAGCAACGAATTTGTTCTAAGCAGCTTAACAACAACTTTACAAACATATACTTCAAAATCATATAAATATAGCAATTGTAAGTACCATTCAAATATAATTGACCTTGAATCTTCTTAATGGCATTAACTTAAAATCTGCTTTTTTTTTATTTCACAACTGTCAGTTGTTTTGATCCAGACCTTGTACTCAAATAATATTCAACAGTTAGCCACAACCTCAACCCAAAACTCCAACTCCCAAGTAATGCAGCACCCTCGAGTGCCCTTCAACTTATTAACAATAAAAAAACCCAATAAACATGCTTTTTACCCACCTGGCGCACAATCCAAAAATGCAAACGAACCGTTAGCAACGTCGCTAACATTGCCAGTGGCATCGCGAGCCACAGTAGCACCAGCTTGCAGCACCATTATCAAATAAGTACCGGTGGTTATGAGAATGGCCAGAAGTGTGCCCTTCGGTATGGATTTTTGTGGATCCTTAAACATGCGAATTAAACGCCAAATAAACAAACGAAATAAAAGGAACAAACAGAAAAAAAGCACGTTAGGACATGTTTATTGCTTGTGTAAACATGTTGAAGCATTAGAGCTTAATGGGTCTCTCGACTGCCAGCTGCACGCACTCACCTTCAAATCGCCGGATATATTAGCGCCCGCCAAAATTCCAGTAGCTGCCGGAAAGAATATAGCAAACACCGAGAAGAAATCATGCTGCACACCCTTCTCCAGACGATAATCCGCGAAAAAGTTCTGCTTAAAGAGTGTCGCTAAAGCATAAAAGTAACAGAACTCAATAAGTGGTTATTTTCTTTTTACTGTCTGGCACAGCTAGCGAGAATATTTAACTTACCGTTGTAGCCCATAAAGCCTTTGGCCAATTCCAAATCGTTTTTCGGTCCAATAATTGTACCAATCATAAAGTCAGCGATGGCAATTAACAATATTATTAGCAGTCCAATTTGTGCCTAAGGACGATGGAAGATAAAAACGTGACAAGCAAGGATTAAATTCAGTTAACTTGTTGATCTGGCTTTATTAATTGCTTGCCCTAAAGCAATTTATTATTACCTTCGCCTCCCATTCCATGCCAACAACAACAATAATTAATAGTATTAAAATTGTAACACTTCCAATGATGCGCACGTCCTGTATCCCGCCATCGATGATGCTGACACCAAAGGAATTCAGCAGATCCAACATGGATTCGCAAAAGCCCACAACGTACATGGCACAGGCAACTGCATTGGCTAGCGAGAATATCAGACCGATAGAGCCGCCAAATTCTGGTCCCAAGGAACGTGATATCATGTAGTATGTCCCGCCTAAATATGCGAGAGAGAGAGAGAAAGAGTGTGAGAAAGGTTGGATGAAAAGGTTAAACTTAAGTATGCGAATTCGTTGGTTTCTGTCTATTTAATGTGGTATGTCTCTGAGAATTTTCCGGGGCATTTGGAGAATTATGCTGAATTATGCGCTCAAGCTTAAAAAAGGTTATCAAAGTTTGCACGTGCCGCTTTTTGGCAACACAAACAAAAACAAAAACAATATAAGCGGCCGGAAACAGCTACAAAATGTGTTGACAATATGAATAATCGTCTTTATTGACCCTTTTATGATTTATCATTAATATGTAGCTAGGGGTGAAGGGGACATCAGGTGTAAATAAACAAAAAATTAGGTCAGTCGAAACATTAATCCTTAAAGTATTTCATTTTCATTTAAAGCGATAATTCATGTGAAAATCGTTAAAGTCTTAATAAGGCGAATATTGTGGATTTTATTAAAATAAATCCACAAAAAAATAGAATAAAAACAAATAAAAAACAACAAAAAGTGACCTTTGTTGTATTTATAAGATTCTTTTAATTTTTTACATAAGGATTTATTACCATAAATTTTAAATGTTAAAAAAGAAAATAAAAACAAGAAAAAATTTGTCAAATATATAAAAATAAAAAAAAATAAAATTAAAAAAACAACAAAAAAATAACTATATAAAAAACTTAATATATAAATGAGAAACAAATTTATTTAAAAATAAAAAAAAAGAAAACAATAATAAAAATATCAAAAAAATTACAAAAAAAAAATTAAAATAAAAAAATTAAAATCAAATTCAAAATCAATACCAAAATCAAAATCAAAATCAAAATCCAAATCCAAATCAAAATCAAGATCAAAATCAAAATCAAAATCAAAATCAAAATCAAAATCAAACTCAAAATCAAAATCAAAATCAAAATCAAAATCAAAATCAAAATCAAAATTAAAATCAAAATCAAAATCAAA